>APFE030076697.1:200793-215703 GCA_000404065.3 Pinus taeda
ATGAATATAGATCTTTGTTCTTCAATAGTAGTATGTTGCTGTGATTCCACAGGTGCTCTTTGAAGCTGGGCAGACGAAGAAGAAGCGGCAAAGCTCTATCAAGAAGGAGAGGAAATCAAGCACAAGACTAAGGTTGGTCTCCTTGGTTCCCCTCTTGTCCATTTTCATAAAGGAAAATGAAAGTAGACTTTACTTGTTTGTTTCTAAGATAGCTACCAGTATTAGTGGGAATAGCAGCATCTGGGTGGACACTATTCCCAGTAACACTTACCACTTGAATCTCAAATACAAGGAGAAGGTCCACGTAGAACTAGACAAAATGCTCATGGCAGGAATCATTGAGCCAGTGGAAGAATCTGATTGGGTAAACCCTATGGTGGTGCACAAAAAGAAACAAAAGGGCAAGATAAGAATATGTGTGGATCTCAGAAAATTTAATGATGCATGTGTGCATGACACATTCCCAACTCTGTTCATAGATGAAGTATTGGAAAATGTCAGTGGGCAGGAATCATATTCTTTCACTGACGGGTTGTCAGGGTACCACTAGATCAAAATTGTGCCAGAAGATAGGAGCAAGATAACATTCATGACTAAGTGAGGCTGCTTTCAATACATTGTTATTCCATTTGGGTTGAAGAATAGGCCAACCATATTTTCGTTCATAGTTGTTGCAGCATTCAAGGAATATATCCACAAGTTCCTAGAGGTCTTTATTGATGACTGGACTGTATTTGGGCTAGTTAAGCACCATGTAGCGAGCTTACACTTGATGCTGGATGCTTACCGAAGACACAAAATTGTGTTGAAGCTCAAGAAGTGTACATTCTTCATTCCTTTTGGGAACCTACTAGGACACGTCGTTTGTAGACAGGGACTACTGGTAGACCCCATGAAGATTGCAATGATTCTGAATTTGGAAGCGCCGTGAAGTGTGAAACATCTGTGCACTAACCTAGGAAATATAGGGTACTACAGGAAGTTCATCAAAATCTATACCCAGATCACCATGCCAATGGAGAAGCTATTGAAAAAGGATGTCACACTTTGCTGGAACGATAACTGTAAGAAAAGCATGGATGTACTAAAAGAAAAGATGGCCTCTGCCAATCCTAGTCTTCCCGAAATGGGATGAGGAGATTCATGTCCATGTTGACGCATCATGTATAGCACTAGAAGTGGTACTAACACAGGAGGGTCAAGAGGGCTTGGATCACCCTATCGCATTCACAAGTCACAGATTGTCTAAAGCAAAAAAAAACTATTCCACCACTGAACACGAGGGATTGGATATGGTGTACGCACTCTAGAAATATTGGCACTACTTGCTTAGGGGACACTTCAAGCCTATGTTTTGGGGCCGCATATGCAGGTGGCTTTTATTGTTCCAAGAATATGATTTTGAGGTCATTGTCAAGCTTGGGTGACTGAACACAGGATCAGATGACCTATCGCGCATTGAGACAGGAGAGGAACCTACTAATCTGGAGGAAGGATTACCTAACACGCAACTCTTTTCTATGCACATAGTGGATGGACACTTTGAAGATATAATCCACTTTCTCATGACTGGAACTACATCGAAGGAGTACTCTGTCCAACAAAAGAAGGAACTGGTGGTGCACACAACAGATTTTTCTATCATTGCAAGGCACCTATATAGGATGGGCAATGATGAGATACTATGAAGGTCTATACCTAAATTTCAATGAAGCCATATCCTCACGGACATGCATGGGGGCACTGCGGGAGGACACTATGCAGAAAGAGCAACTGCGCAAAAGATTCTCTGCAGAGGGTTGTGGTGGCCGACCCTTCACCAAGATTCGAAAGCACATTATAAGGCATGTGATGTATGTCAATGAACAAGTAGATCATCGTGGAGGGATGAGATGCCTTTAAATCCACAAATTATGCTACATCCCTTTGAAAAGTGGGAGATCGACTTCATAGGACCTATCAAAACTCAAGAAAAAATGGGTGCGAGATACATTATCACTGCGACAGAGTACCTGACTCGTTGGGCGGAAGCATAGCTGGTAAAAGGTTGCACAGCCGCGAATTTTTTGTTTGAACACGTATTGACATGATTTGGATGTCCAAATATCTTGATGAGCAATCACAATACACTTTTCTTGAATGAAATAGTCAGTGCACTGACAGAAGAGTTTTAGGTGTATCATCAAAAAAGCACACCGTATCACCCACAAGCCAACGGGACCATAGAAGCATTTAACAAAATGCTAGAGACTGTACTAACCAAAGTATGCAACACGCAATGAATTGATTAGGACCTACCTGTACCTACAGTATTATGGGCTTATAGGACGACATGCAAGAAACTGATGGGATAAACACCTTTTCGGCTGTTCTATGGAGTGGAAGTCGTAATGCCAATGGAGTATATCATGAATAGTCTATGCATAGTAGTGCTCACAAGTATGAAAAACCACAGAGCCCTAGAGGAGAGGTTCGCGCAGTTGGAGGAACTCGAATAGGGACGATTGTTAGCTAGATTCTATCAGCAGGTACAAAAGCAACGTGAAAAGGCCTGACACGATCACCATATTAAGTTGTGCACCTTCAAGGTGAACGATTTGGTGTTACTATATGATAGTAAGTTTTATAAACTCCCGGGAAAGTTCAGAATGCATTGGCTAGGACCATATCTTATGAAAGAGGTCACAGACGGAGGTGTGGTGAAATTGGTAAAGATAAATGGAGAACCGTTCCCAGGAAAAGTGAATGGCTGTCAGTTGAAGCCATACACGCATGGCCCGCTATCTAACTAGCCAACAGAAGCACAGTCTTAGCACTTCAGGTAGGTGAAAGGAGGTGCGAGACAATAAACATATGCAAGGAATGTTGGAGCAGATACAGGGAAGCAGTTCAGACACTGCGGTCTCTAAACAACGTGTCCAAGAGATACATTAGGTAGCCACTCAATGTGTTGTTGACCTTGTAGCAGTCCATGCGGAGTTGGGAGGTCTCTACGCGAAGATCTCTACACCAATAGAGGACTCGAGGGTGAGTCACGATGTTTGTGTTGGGGACCTGTTGGGCGCGGGATCCCCCCAAGGCAATTTTTTGGGCTTAAAGCCCAAGTTTTGACTAGGTCCAATGTAAAGACTCTGCAATTTATGTTGTAGACCACGAAGTTGTAATTACGTCATAGGGTTGTCTGCCCTTACTTTTGTAATGTAGTGACAGCTTAAGAGTTCTACCCATGGTCCGTGGACCACGGGATTGTATAAATAGAGTGATGCTCTAAGTGTAAAAGAAACAATGAATTAATCCATATAAGATCTAACGATGAAGCATTGAGTTTAAGTGTAAAGTTGAGTGTTTGGGTAGTAGAGTAGGAGAAGGCTCTGCAACTGAGTGCGCAGAGGCCTAGTAGTCTGCAACTAAGTGTGTGGACCCTTGCTGCTAAGTGCACAGGGTAGGTTGAGTCTGTAACTGATGAAGGACTAACAAACAGAAGTTTTACAATATTTTTGTGTATCGTTTCCTATTTTATGCATTGAAGTATATTGGTTATGAGTTGTGAGTTTACTGTTTTGCTACGCGAATTTATGTGAATGTGTTGAATAAGTGAATATAAGATAAATTATCTATTTACGTGAAGATAACTAATCGTTATAAGAAGAATAGTAAGGTCCATAGTGTAACTTGGGGAAATAGTGCAAATCATTGCTTTAGCGGCACGAAAGCTCCTCAGCTCCTAGCTAGGGCTGCACGAAGGTGAGTATAACAAGGCATGAAGGCCTCGCAGGTCAGGAAAGTGCACGAAGTGACCTGCATGAAGATATTCACAATTGGACTACTTCGACTCCTCAAACATCTCAAGGGTGTGGAAACGGTTCCAGCATCCCTCCATACTACTTTAGGTGAGACCTCAGTCTACACTCCATGGGTTGTTGCCGAAAGGGCCAGTAGTACAAGGATTTGTTTGGCTAAATAACTTCGAACTTGGGTCAGTCCCCATCAAGCCAACAATATTACTATCCATGAGTATGCTAAATTGATTCATCCCCCCCCCATGCGCTCCTCTCAGTTTAGTGAAGTGTTCATCAATTAGTATTACAGCCAAGTTCCTTTGTTGTATACTTAACAACTTGAAGGTAAACCTGGTTAAGTCATGAACCATTAAAGCATGCCTATGTTGAGCGCAACAAAATTTCATGAGTGGAGAGATAAGGTTAAAACTGAATTGATAGCTTATAGACCTGGTATATGGAAGCTTGTATGCGAAGGTTACTATAAAAATTCTCCCTCTATGCAAGAAAAACAATGGAATGCTAAGGAAAAATGTGTTATGTATAACAATCTTCATAATAAGGATCTTGGTACAATAATAGACCTAAATTCTCGAAAAGGAATTTTGGAAATATTGGATCTCATGCATGAAGGAGAGATTAACAACAACAGTGCAGAAAATTGAAAGAGAAAGAGCAAGAAGAAAAAGGGTTCCCAAAAGGAAAATTTTCAATTAAAGGAGACCTATTATGCATCTAATTCTATTTCCAGGAAAACTAGTGTCTTTTTTATCTGCTAGTCCCACTAGGATTGCCAATTACCCTAGAAACAAACAATCAAAGAAATTTGTGATTTCCTTTATGTATGATAGATAAGAGAGAAGCAAAGGGACCAACCTAAATCTTCTTCTCGACTCCTTTCTTGATTTCTCTCCCCCTTGATAGAGCTTGCAAATCTTCTCCTACTTGTCCTACTTAGAGAATATCTGTAGAAACAAAGTAACGAAACACTATCAAAGCATCTCAATCTATTATATCATAAACAATGCAGAATCAGAAATACATTGAACATACAATGGCATTCACAAATAACAAGATTCACAAGTACACAATTGTATGGAGGAAAACTCAAGGAACTTTATTAATAATAGAAGAGAGGATTACAAACCAGCTATCTAATCTAGCATCATCCTCCCAGCATCAAAGCCCTCTTCACCTCATAAAAAGCAAGATTACCCAACAATACAATGTTCTCTCTCAAAGACAAACTATCAACACTTCCTTACAAATTACAAAATTCCAGCCCCTAGATCTCTCATACGAGGGATCCATTTATAGATGTCTGTAGGGGTGTGAATCATCTCTATGTTTTTTATTAGTGTCATTCCACTTATAATTCTTGGTTCCACTTGGTGATTTCTTGGATCTCTTACTCATCCCTGGGTGAATTCAGAGAGACAAGTATCATAGGAGAAGTTTCTAGAAAAATCCATGAGCATCCACTTAGCAAACTGTCTTAGACATTTGTCCATTCTCACTTATCACACCCCACAGAAGGCCTCTTCAGTATGCATCATACCTGGCTAGTGTGGGAGTCAGTATGCATCGCACCTTGACAGTGGAGCAGTGAGTATAGTCTAGTTTTGGCCAGTGCTGAGTGGTTTTTCAGGTGGAACTTCTGGGGAATGATATAATCAGTTGACCATGATCCTTTAGGGTATGAAACAAAACTTTTAGGGGTTAAATATCCATTGGTTTATCAATATATAACATTGGGGTTGTAGTGCCCAAATATGTCTATAATAGATTCTTGCGAAGGAAAGTTAGCTAAAGAACAAACCAGACTTGACATAGCCTTGGCCGAAACAAAAAGATTGAAGAATAAGAGAAAATACTATAAAACAAAATTGCAAATATGTGATTAAAGGAATATAAATTCAAGAAAGAAATTGCCAGCTTGAAGACATAGCTTGAAGAGGCAAGGAAAATACTGGAGTTGTTGAATAATCAGCTAAAGGAGAAAGAAGTATAGTTTGAAAGATTAGAGTTTGAGTTAATTTCAGCTATAAGAGAATTAGATGAAAATAACAAGTTGTGTAAGAAGCCAGGAGAGGACATATCATCCATGAAAGTCTAAGAATAGGAGAGAAGTAGCTCAAAGGAAGCCATAGAGGATAATGAAGCAACCCTAAAAATACCATTAGAGGAAGCTACAAGCAGAGTAAATAACAAAGAGGCAAACAATACCAAGAAGCAACAACAAGAGCCAACGAGTGAGTAAAAAAAGTGAATTTTGCAAAAAGGTCATTTCCTCCTAGAGATGAGTTGAACAAATTCAGAAGATCTAAATGGAGATTATTTTTTCCTAGAAAAGATATCAAGTGTTTTTCATGCCATGGACTTGGACATGTAGCAGCATAATGTAATAGAAAGAAAGTCAAGGTTAATCAACATAATGTACAACCAAGAAGAAGATGTCCTCAAACAAACAATCAAATAAGGTTCCCTCAAGTAAGTAAGAACAAACAATCATCCATTAGGTACACAAACTATTTTTATGGTTACTGTTATCTGTGTAATGAATTCAGACACAAATCATTTGAATGCAACTTGTATGCAAAGAAAAGCATGAAATCAAGATGGAGAACATCATTTCCTCTATATTTTGGCCACACAAGATGTTATGTGTGTGACAACGTTGGTCATAAATACAAGAATTGTAAGCTCCATTATATCTTAAAGAGCCCTAAAGAGAAGATTAAAGCAACCCCAAGCAGACCAAACAATGAAGAAAATGTAGATGAAAGAAGGCAGTCAACGAAGCTATGGAAGATGAAGAAAAAGAGTAGCATGACACCTCAATAGCAAAATGAATTCATTATAGTCTCATGGGGAGCTGGTCAAGAAAGCCAAAGAAGAACTCAATCAGTGGTAAAGAAGAAGCATCTCAGAGGGAGAGAAACCCCTAAAATTCATTTAAAAGAATTGTTTGAATAAATCCAGAAGCAAAAACAGTGAGCACTATTTGCACAATATATTCACCAAAAAGGTTAGAATAGTACTGAAGAAAAGGACTCAAATTAAAGTGTTGAGTTTGCCAGCCATGGAAGATCTTAACCAAATTGTAAATCTCACCTGTAAGATAGGAAAATGATCTTATTCTTTCAGATATAAAAACATTGGGAGATGATTGCGCTATTACAATGGGTGTAGCTTATTTGCTTCACATTTACATATATCAATAACAATGTTAAATAGAAGGTCAGATAAAAAAAAAAATTAAAAAAAATTGCAAGACTATTGTGCAACACATTAATGCAGTTTTTGGCACAGAAGAGAGAGTTTATGGAAAGCGTGATGAGGAATATATCAAAGTTAGAGGTCATAAATTTAGCATTATTCTATTGGCATATGCAGGTGAAAATATTCTGTTGGCATTGCATTGGAATACAATGATAATATAATGTGCATAAGGGATCATACACAAGAGGCATTGAAAAAAAACATTGAAATCAACTCATTGAAAAAATGTGATTAACCATGATGAATAACTAGTGGATTAAATGTTAAGAATGCGGTGTATGGTTTGTGAATTGAGGGAAGATGCAATTATTCCTTGATAGTGCATTAAGGTGCATCCTTACATTCTATCGATGTGTACAAAGATAATAGAAATGATATGCATTGTGTTGGATACTAAGCCTGAGTTATGCCTCACAAGTACATTGAAATGGATGGTTTTATCCATTTTCAAGCTTTGTACAAGCACATTGTGTTTTTTCTTGGAACTTATTCTTGAGTGCTTGCCTTTAACTATAACGTTAGCGCCAACACATAGTGTCTCACAATGAGAGGAAGCAATGATGTAACGATGAAAGATTTAGGTGAATTTAGAAGGATTGATGGAAATCGTAGCCTATTTCTTCCATCAGCTTCGATGTTTAAGGTCAGTCAAGGAGGTAGTGCAAGATGTTCTAGGAGACCACTCAGAATATTGGGAATTTCTTAGCATTACTCGACCTTGGCCTCTAAAACAACAATAACTTGCAGAAACGTCTCACTAGTTGTCATGTGAAATGCAACAAGCTCAATTCTTTGTAACAGAAAATGAGGGGCGTATATTATCTAATCTAGAAAGGGAGGCTCATGGTAGACAAACTACCAAAGTTGTGGAAAATGTCATCATCATAGATATAGCACACGAATTGGGAATGGATTCAGAAAGAAACCGACTAGGGCTTTCTCAACAAATTCAACTTTTGAAGGATGATCTTTGGGATTCAAATGACGATAATGATCTTCATATTTTACATTCACTCGATCCCATCAAGCAACAATCCATCATCCATCTGTAGACATAAGAGGTGGCTGTTTCCTAAAAGCAGAAATGAGGAAGAGTGTGTTGGAACATTACATTAGTCTGACAATATTCAAAGGCTATAGCAGGGTCATGATTATTTGACAATGGAAATGTTACATTGTTTGGTATTGGCATAATGACAACTACCTCACCATTACACAATGCTCAAAATTAACTGGATTAAATATGTAATGTTGGCTGTGGTTGCAAAAATGTGGAATGTTAATGTCAGAGTGTACAATGGACCAGCTTTATGTACACCAACGAAAATATGTTATATGTAATCAAAGATGCTATAGACAGAAAGCATTGCATGTATGTAAGAAGATAGAAAGTGTTACCTACCAAATTAGCTATTACATGGGATTTTAATGCTCCTCTAATTTGATGTAACTCCTCTGGCCCTGATTGCAAATATAAGAGGTAGAGAGCTTACAAAATCTTCCCAGAATGGAAAATATGGACCCTTCACCGAGGTGTTAACCATCAATTTGAATAATCAAATGTTTAGAAAACTATGACATTGTGCATGGTTTAACTCTCCAATAGTCATCCAAACATGTAGCGTAAGGAGAGAGTCAGAATATCCTACCATTCGTTGGACTGTGTGATGCTATGTGCATGGAATTGTAGTCTATGGGTTGTTTTTTTTATGTATATGAGGGAGTTAGGTCCTATTTTTTGCCTTTGGTTTATTTCTCCTCTATGAAACCTAAGAATTCCATTGACAGTTTTATTTCCCACTACAATACTTCCATTGAGAATTTGAATGATTGATATCATACAATCTTGGAACCTGCATTGAATATTGGTGTGAACATAACAGCTAGAACCTTTGATTAGAGCATTGCCATGAGAAGTTTCGTTGAACATCATATATATTTGTATGGTAGTAGCGTATTGTGCAATGAGAGTGGAATTTGTGGAATACCAAACATTGGATTACATATGCCATGATGTTTTTATGTTGGAAGACAAAATGAAGCATCAATCTCCATGCATAATTCAACACGGAATGCAACGTTGAGAACAACTTTAAAAACAATGTGTTAAAATCTCTAGTGCGTTCGAGTGGTTGGAATGGTTGGTTGATTAAAATTTGCATTGGATAAATGTTTAATGTACACTAGTGAGTTGTGAAAATATAGTTTGTTGGCCCTTTAACAGAAATACGAATCCTTGGCACAACTATATGGTGAATTATCTCTGTGATTTAGATCTCCTTGACACTACTATAACAATAATACAAGCTATAATGGTAATTCAAGTAACTAATCTAAGGCTAATAATAAGCTAATAGAGATCTAAAATAATTTTTCTTTCGGGATACATCCAACAAAAATATGAATTCTCATGTACAATGTGAGTTACTTTGGTCGAAGAGACTGCTGCATAGTTATCTAAAGCTTCTCCTTGGTGGCTCAATGATGCCAATTATTTCCCAAGGTATGATGTGAAGTTATATCCATGGTATTTTACTCGACAATATTACAATTCTATGGTTTGTATATCACGTGTAGCTTATACCCTTAGCATGTGGCTTGGATCTATACATCAGTAAACTTGACAGTGATTTGTTGGCTCACATTACACACTGTGATTTTCTATTTTTGTGACTCACACTATATTTCATACTCTGGGGTTCACACCCTTCTTCTTTGTGATCCTATATGGTTCTTCTTTGTTTTTCATCTGTGTGGTTCGAATTCATTCAATGTTGCTTGTTGAGGGTAACATAGGTTGAGAACACTATAGTGTATTATATGGTGATTACTCTTTGTATAAAGCTCGATGTATATTATGTGGCTTGCCATAATCAACAAAGGTTTTTTGTGACTTATATATATATATATATATATATAAATATTCAGTAGCTTTCATAGCGAACAATGTGCTCTAAGATTCGATCCTTGCGCATTATTAACACTCAAGGGATCTTTGCAAAAAAACTTTTATGTGCAATATCTATCTGCATCAAGATATCAAAATCATGAGAAGTAGACTATGGCTCGTTTTTTGGCATTAATAACTTCAACAGTGTTGGATGGGAAAAAAAAAATTGTATTAAAGTTGAAAAATGGATTAAGTGACATTCACTTCCATGTTGACGACAACCACTCGAATTCAACAGTTTCCATCGAGAAAATACGATTGATATATGTTACATGCATGCAATATATGAAGGTTCCTATCAAAGGGTTTAGTTCGACCATAATGAATAACAATGGTTGATGAAATTTTTGGTCGATGTCACTATGTTTTTTCGACTCTTTGTAAAGCTTGCATTTGTGAAGATCATTTACTTCCTCATGTTAATCATGCATATTATTAAAACCAAACTATCTTGAAATACTTCAAGGTTGACCTCTTTATGACTTCTACAGTGTCCTATTACGTTTGGTAAAATATGCCAGTTGTGGCATTGTCAGAAGTTGGATGCGTTTTCTTATCTTGAAACATTGAAGAAAGTTTTGTTATATACAGGATCAAAACTGAATTTGAGGGAGTATTAACAAATATACAGTCATAAATTGTAATTGTACCATGTTTTCCTTACAAAGTTTTCTCTCAACAATATTCTTACTTTCACAGTGTTCTCACAATAATATTTTTCATTGCTCTTACAATGTTTATATGTCATATAGAGTAGGATTAACTTTGGAGCAACATTTATTCATCATGAAAGAGCCCTAATAGGCCATCTAGAGTAGCATTTATTCAATCATGCAAAACAATACATTGTAGGTTATAAAACATGGTGACAGCTACACTACACTAACAATTTTTTTCGGGTTACAAGACATTTGTAACCCTCTTACCATTGATGTCAAAAGGCGGGGTAATAAAAGGAAGGAAGAAACTTATAAGAATGAAAGGGGGAGGAAAAATGTGTTGCCAACAATTCCAAACGAGGAGATTGTTGGCAATATTTTCATTGATGTAAATGAGCAGGAAGAAACGAGAAGCACAAGGAGCAACAAGGGATGCAGGAACAACAACAGGTAATGAGAAACAACAAGCATGCATGGCTACAATCAATGCTAAAGAAGAAGAGGAAGACATATGTTGTTCTAGTTGCAAATAAGAAAACAAAGGAGTAGAAAGCACAAAGAATAGCAAGCAAAGGAGTAGTAACAATACAATAGTAGAAAGTAGCAAAAGAAGGCAAAGGAGAAGAAGAAGGAGGAGGTGTTGTGATATGTTAAAATGTTTTCATAATGTTGCAGATATTTCTATAATGAAGAATGTAATATGTGAAAATATTGATTAAGCTTAATTATTGTGATGCAAGGGAAAGACTCCAAGGCAAAGGCAAAGATGTTGCGAAGACTATCATGATGCATTAATGATAAATATTGTTATTTTATGTAGCCATTAGTTTGATGTATTTAATCATTACATGTGGATAAAACTAATATTGGATGGATTACTTATTTTTGTGTTCCAATATTCAATATCTGATGAGTTTCAAAATGAATGAGTAGAACCAAAAGAGTCAACCCTATTCACTTCATATTCCTATGTGGAATACAAGCAGCCAAAAAACTATCTCTATGAAAGATGTGATTTTGGAAGACACGAATAGCTATTGAGAAAGGATGAACATTGGGAGATGATTGAACTATTATGCATTAGTTACCTGGCACTTATGAAGCTAATGTGATGTAGATTTGAAGGGAAGAAGATGTAGAAATGAAGATGGAGATATGCAAAGTTTATGACCATGTAAACCAATACATTGTTATTTAGTGTTTGCATAAAGGGATGGTAGTCTCCTTTCATTGATAAATATCTAGTTGGAGCTAGTTGAGGTAGGAGTCTTATGTGGGTTGTAGCCAATAGAAATAATATGGGAGTTGGAGCTTCCTTGCATGTTGCAGCTTGCAGAAAATTGAGGTAGCAACCTCTTGTAGGTTGGGGCCTATAGAAAATCAGATGTAATAAGGAGTAGGAACCTTTCTTTGCATCACAACGATAATAAAACCATGGCTTTCTCCCTTTATGGGTTTCCACATATATCTAGTGTCAATATGTGATGTTATTATGTGTTTATGTGATGGTTTGGTTTTCTTATTACTTGTTGTTCACATATTCAATATGTTGGTCATTATTTGTTAAGTTTCTCATGCAATGTTTCAATTAATGAGTTTGAAGAAAATAATATTATTTTCCATGAGTATTCTAAACTGATTCAACTCCCCCCCGCCTCTCTATTTAGTCAATTGTTAATCAATGGCCCTGTCTAAATCAATACTATGATGCTCCTCCTAAACAAGAAAATCCAGACTAGTTCCAAATCCTTGTACCTAGAAGCCATGGAGTCTAGAGTCTTCTTTTATCTTGATCCCATCGCACAATTTGGGGAGTTCATTGTGCAATACAAGGCTTGGCACCATCATGTGACTGAGAACCTATAATTCAAAGTTGTTGAGCTAGAGTTCCCCTAAACTCAAGCTTGAATTTTTTCTTATTGGGTTTCCTAGTTGGCTCTACACAGTTTTGTCTCATATGGGTATGAGTATGTTGCAATATTATCTTGTAATTAATTTATAAGTGAAATTCCAAATGTCATTTGTGGAATGTGAAGAGTCGTGATGTAATAAAGTTGAAGGGTGATTTTGTAAAGAAGTTGAAGAGTCATGACGGAAGCCCAAAAGTCACAAGGGGGGAATGAATAGTCACCCCTTTTGTTATAACTATGTTCTCATAACTCATGTAAAGGGATTTTGGGAGCCAAGATTTTGGCTAGGATTTTAGCTTAGAATTAGGAGCATGGGAGCTTGTTGAGAGCCTTGGCTTCTCTGTAGCATAGAGGGAGTATATTTATTTGGATGAACAATTGTAGACTTCATGTTCTGCTATTGGGGCTAGTTGTTTATTAATGGTATATGTATGCTTGGAAAATTCACTTTAACAAAATCTTAGAGCCAAAACATTTTCATGCATATGTTGTGAATATAGTAGGAATACTCTTTTATGTTCTCAATATATGTTATTCCAGTGATGATAATGCTTATGAAATATTTCGCTTGCATTAGTATGAATATTGTTCAATGCATGTTATTTTTTATTTCTTACATGGTTAACTTGTGAACTCATTTTCCCCTCACTATGTTAGAACCTTTCATACACCGCACTTAACCTTCTATAGAGTCACACACTTGTTTCCCAAAGTTGCGAATGCAACACTCTATGTGTTATTTCAGCCAAGGCACATCATTAAAACCCACTGCTTCGTCAAGTGGGTCATATTCCAGATGGGGATCCTATACCAAATGGTGTGAGGTCTAATTGAGACCTCATATCAAGGAGACCCCCTAAATGTTGGTCAGTCCATCACCATCAACACTATAAGATCTGAGATATAAAATATTAACCTTGTATGAAAACAAACCAAAAATTACCATTCGAATGAAACCCCAAATAGGAATTCGAGGGTTAACCTGTAACCATCGAACCCTTATTTATCCATTAGGTCATAAATAAATTGCTACAAGTACTTTGGAAATGATATTCCTCTTCAAATTACTGTCATACTTTGGAGAAGGGCAAGAGGAAAGTCCCCATGATGCCGCAAAGCCAAAGAGAGATTACACTTAGTTTATATATTAAAATATAAATTGAAACCCTAGTTGTTAGGTAAAATAGAACTAAGTTTTAAAATTTGATTTGGAAACGAATACATCTAGCTCCCAAGAATTCATAGGGAGAGGGGAATGAAGCTAGAACATCGTAGAAAGCTTTGAACATCTCATCCGAACCTTGGTGGGAAGTCTGAATTTATTCCCAGAAGCATACAAATATTAAGAATCTATATTTCTAATTCGACGCCAAATCCATGCTAAAGAATTATAACTAAGTAAATAAACATAGAAAACCAAGAAGCAATGAAATACAAGTTTAGTGTAGACCTAGATCAAAAACCCTACTTTTACTAGAAAACATAGAAGTTGTTCTCATGAAAATAACTTCACGAAAACCACTCTATGGAGGAAACCTTGAGGATGTATGGCCTTCAATTTTTCCAAGTTACACTCTTGTTTCCATAGCTCTTCTCTCAACCATGTCCAAATTCAAATGACGCAATGCAGCAAATGGGCAGAGGGTAGATGGTTACCCTAATGGTACCAAGCCTCATCCCTCCCATTGATTAGTTCAAGTTGATGACCACCATTGATAGGAAGTGGTTGAATATTTTCAACCACGTAGAATTCCACCATGTGGATCCATCACATGGACTCTCCTACATATAACCTCTACATAAGAGAAAAAAATGCCACGAGGGTAGTTCCATTATTAATCAATATAATACATTACATATATCTATATAACATCCCATTTGATGACACTAAGGAAGATGAAGTAATAATGAAATATATTACTCAACGATATTGTTAAAATAAATTTATCACAATAATTTATGGTGCATGGTAGCATAAATATTATAAGTTCACTGTGCTAGTTGGTTAGATATGCATCATAATAATAAAAAGAAAAATAATAATTACCACTACAACATATGTGTGGACTTGTGCTAGATCATATTACTAGCATATTTATAACATGTAGGCTAATAAATAGAGGGTTGAAATTACTTTGAGCATTAAGGAGATAATGAGAGTAGCTTTTGCACAATATCTAGCCCCAATTTTGGATTTCAAATGACATTCTAGTACAGAGAAACATTGCAATTTTTATTGATACATAAGAATAGAAGAGATGTTGAGACAATAATGATATATGTTGTCTTTGCAGGTAAAATTAATGGTTAGCCTTCTATTGTGACAAGTA
>APFE030076697.1:215723-231719 GCA_000404065.3 Pinus taeda
TAATGTAATTCATAATAATTACTTGGTTATTTTGGAGAGAAGTTACATATGATATCTAAGAAAAATATGTTGCAACACTATGGCCTATCAATTGACCATAATATATTTTAACAAAATGTATGCCCTTTTTTGCACAAAATAAGGAGTAAAGAAAAACAAGAAGTGATGGAAGAACAAAAAGGAAAAATATACATAGGTGAAGATGGGATCTAGGTACATCTTGGGGAACAAGATCAATTTCCTATAGTTGAATTGATGAATATGGTGAGATATATGAGGATAGATCTAGTAACCCTATACCCTAGACATGAATTATTATTAAAAGTTAGAATAGAAGAAGAATAGCTCATTAAGAACATAATAGAAAAATCCAATCCTAACATTGTGGAAGTAATAATCGAGGAAGAGGATCGAGGAGAGATTTCAATGTGGAAGAAGACTAATGAGGTGCTTGAAATTAAGAAACTAAAATATGAGGGGGAAGAAGAGCACAACTTGTAAAAATTACATTTGAAGCAAGGAAAGAGATTAAAAATGGAATTGCAAGGATAATTCAAGAAAATTGTACACCAAACTTACAATTGAGAGTCTGAAGAAGAAACAAGGGCATGGTTGGTTAATATCAATAGTTATTTTCAAGTCTATGATTATCCGATTGATTTAAAAGATAAATTAGCTACATACCATTTATAAGGGAAATATTCCCCATGGTTGGATGATGTTAGAGAAGGGCATATTTTGGAGAACAAGAACGTTAACTATAGGAGGAATTTCCAAGACTTTTAAAGGAAAAATATCTATCTATGCATTATTTTTGTCAAAAGGATAAAGAATTTCATGATTTCAAGCTTGGCCAATTGTTAATGGTTGAGTTAGTGATGGAATTTACTCATATTTTGAGATATGTGCCATATATAACCGAAGAAAAAGATAAAGTACAATTCTTTATAAACTTTCTTCCTCTTTATTTTAAAGAAAGAATTGAATATGGTAATCCCAAATCGATGGATGAGACCATTAGAAAAGTCAGAATCTGTTATCAATAATCTAAACAAAGAAACAAAAGTGTGGAATGGCCTAACAAAAAGAAAGACAAATTTTCCTAGTGTCGAAAAGAAAGAATACCTGATATTTTTAAGAATTTTAGTAAGGGCAACCAGAGTTGAAATTTCAGTAGGAATAATAATCAGACACAAAGGATGCAAACAAAAACTCAGAGCCAATCCAAATAGATAGAGCTAAGTAATAGAGGCCTTAGTAGGAGGATAAATAAACTGTTAAAATGTTGGCATTAAAAGAAATTTTAGCCTAAAAGTGCCCGTGAAATTTTCGTGTAATTTCCATGTCACAATATGTAAACCAATCAAAGGTGTTTAAATTTAAAAGAAGATACATGTAAATATTTTGGAGGGAAAACAAGAAAGCTAATTTTTTTAATTATATTTTTGGCTTATCTCCTTAGGTTTACTCATATTTCAAGTGGAGACACTCATTGGATGCATAATTAAATCCCACATCCAATCAGTTCATATTATACATAAATTTGAGAAGACCCACATTGATAAAAGTTAAAGATATGATACATTGTGTTGAACAAGTTTTTTTAATGTATCATCAATTTCTATCAATGTGGGTCTTTTTAAAAGTATGCATAACGAGTACTCGTTGGATGTGGAATTTAATTCTGCATACAACAAGTGTATATGCTTGGAATTTGATTAAAACTATACAAAGATAAGACCAAAATACAATTTAAAAAAGTAGTTTTATTTTTCCTTCGAAAATTCATAACTCTTATTTTATTATTTTTCCTTAAGAGGCCACTTTTAGATTCAAATTTCCTCTAACGGGTTGTAGAGAACCTCGTATTTTCTGGAATTGCCCCTATAATAAAATATTTGTGCATAATTTACACAATATCAAGAAGAATCCATCGCTAACAATGTGGCCAAGAATATTCCTCGAATTAACATGACATTGGAAAAGTTCCAAGCAGAACATCAATCCACCATGGTGGATATAGAAGGTACAATTTGAAACCAACTTGTTTATCTTTTGCTAGACCCCAGTGCCAGTTTTAGTTACTTTGTAGTTAAATTTTGAAAATTACAAAATTCCATGGCTGGTCCAGTTGGCATCTACCACAAAAAGAAAAGTTACTAACTTAGTAGAGACATGTCTTGTTGTTTTTAATGGGAATAAAACTACTATGAACCTGAACATTCTACCATTAGGTTCATATGACATAATAGTGGGGATGGACTAGCTTGAGGGTCATAGGGAAATTGTTAATTGTCTAGATAAAATTGTCACTTGTACTTTGAATAATGGGGAAACTCATATGGTAAATGGTTTTAATATCTCTCCCAATTTTGTTAGTTCCCTATAATACTAGTGTATCCCCTTTATTGTTATTATTAGTGTAACCCCTTTATTGTTATTATTATTGTAGCCCCTTTATTGTTATTAGTAGTGTATCCCCCTATTGTTATCGTTGTGCCCATGTAGCTCCCATATTGTTATTGTGGTGCCCTATAGAAGCCCACTATTGTTATTGTTGTGTAATTACATTATTATTATTATGTAGGCTCCAATTATATCGTCACCCCTTAGACTTTTATATATACCGAGGAGGCCCTGTCATTTGTATTATCCAATAATTTTTCATTTATGTGATGTAAAAGACATTTCCCCCTTGAAGAGGCAATTTCTCAAGTCACTTATTTATTTTTTCTTATATTTTATGAGCTAGTTGCATAACATTTTTTATCAGAGCTTTGGATTCTAGGGTTTCAGTGCTTCAAACAAGTCATCTTGGTATTTTCTTTATAACATTTTTATACAAAGCTTTAGAAGCCAACATTTTGACCATGTGGAGCAGAAATATTAGTGAAATTCGTGTAAAACTTTTAGAGCTTGCTTCGCTATATTTTTCTAGATATGATCCAAATAAGTTAGGGTTTTTGCAGGCTCCAGAATTCAATCCCAAACAAGAGACATAGGAAAAATTTTCATAACTTCCTCTTTGAGCATTAGATTTCAATTTTGTAAAAAGTAGCTAAAAGTGTATGAATTGTAGTTATTTTTATATCATTTTAAGGGTTGAAGGGAAAAACAGTGACACATCTCACTTCGTACAACTCCATAATCAGGTTATTGTGGGAGATTTGGAATAAAATAGTTAAATATCATGCTCCTAAAAGAAATAAAACGGTATGTATTTTCTTTAAAACATTTACATAACTTTTGTCTAAAATTTTGGTTTGAAGTTATTCAAAGGGCATAGTGAAGCACACATATCATTATTTGATTCTAAAATTCCTTGAAACAAAAAAATGGATACACTTAGTAAGAAATTATAAATATCTACTATCACACATGAAGAAGGAAGAAATGCAACATGATATATCAAAATTCCGAGACCAACTGAAACAAAATTTTCTCTCACAAAGAGTAACCAAAAATGAATTGGAATCTAAGATGGATGGTTTAGAAGAAAAAATGAAAGAGAAAATGGATATTTTTAAAGTAGAAAGTGATGTGATGAATGTCAAGTTGGAAGGGTCAAAAAATTTGTTGCAAGAAAGGCTTCCTAGTGGTGACAAGGTAATCCATGGAAATCACGATGAGGAAAAAAGGAGTACGAATTATGATTTTAGATACTCCAATGTGGGGTTTAAGAACCACCACATTCCAAAGATAGATATGAGGAAGTTTGATGGAAAGGAACCAATAACATGGATACTACAGATGGAGCAACATTTTGATCTACATGATGTGCAACGTACACAAAAGGTATGCATTGCATCTTTATATTTAGAACCCAAATAATTTGTATGCTATTGATGGCTTTGTTCTTGTAAAACACTTGTCATTTGGTCAATTTTTATGGAGGAAATGATAGCACATTATGATGATAGAAAGAGAAACACCTTCTTTAGAAAATTGATAACTTCAAGAAAAAGGGTTCAATGGCGGGGAACATTGAGGACTTCCAAAAATTTAATATGAAGGTAATTGATATTCTAGAGTAGCATAGGATTGATTTCTTGATAAGTACTTTAGAAGATAACATCTAACATGAGTTCTTCCTTTGGGAACATGATTCATTGGAGAAGGCATTTAGGGTGCTAATAAAATATGAGAGAAAAATTATGGCAACAAGGAAGTCCACCTCTAACAACTATAAAGATGGAATTCTTGTTGCTCCTACACTTCTACAAACTACAAGGTTGACACCACAACAATTAGAAGAAAAAAGAGTAAAAGGGATTTTTTACAGTTATGATAGAAAATACACTAAATGTCACAAGTGTGCTAAGAAGAAATTATTTTAAACAGATTGTGAAGAGGAGGAAGAAAATGAGCAAGGAACATCAAAAGAAGAGGAGATACACCAGGAACCAACCCTAGAGAAAGAGTAAATGAATCTGGCAATAACTTTTAATGCATTGGTGGGAATTACCACTCCTAAAACTCTTAGTATAGAAGGATATATCAAGAAGGAAAAGGTAATAGTGTTTATTGATACACGTAGTACCCATAATTTTATTCATTATAAGATAGCCAAGAAATTGAACTATTTTCTATATCCAACACCAGAGTGTCAAGTGATGGTTGTGAATGGAGGAACTATAAATTTCTTTAGAAAATTCCATAATATCAAGTTAACCATGGGGTAATATGTATTGAATACTCAAATTTGTCTTCCATTCTAATGATTTGTTTTGATGTTGTACTAGGAGTCCAATGGTTACAATCTTTGGGGACAATAAATTTTAATTTTCAAGAACTTTTCCTGAAACGTTTTTGGGAAGGAAAAGAAATTGAATTAAGGTGTATCACAGGGAAACTAGGGAATAATCATCTCTACTGGCATGAAAAATATTTTGAAGAAACAACAATGGGATGCAATTGCACAATTATGCTCACTAGAGGTTCAAACATCGAAAACATTTATTCCTCCAGATCTCCAAAAAGTATTGGAAAATCATGCTAAGTTATTTGAGACTCCAAAAGGCTTCTAATATATTTTTCATTCTAATAATTCTATTCACTTGATTCCAGAAAGTGTTCCTCCAAGCATCATGCCTTACAAATATCCCTATGTCCAAAAGTGAAATTGAACATATGGTTTCAGAAATGCTAAAGGCTGATATAATTTAACCTTGTCAAAGTTCTTTCTAACTCCAGTAGTATTACTGCACAAGAAGGATGGATCATGGTGTATGAGTCCAGATTATATGGAGCTCAACAAGCCCACTATTAAAGATAAATTTCCCATTCATGTCATTGATGAATTGTTGGATGAATTACGTGGAGAAATTTACTTCACCAAGTTGGACCTTCATTTAGGATATCATTAAATTAGAATGAAGGCTAAATACGTTCTAAAAACAACATTCAAAACTCATGAAGGTCATGGTAAATTTTTTGTCATACCTTTTGGCCTTACAAATGCACCTTCCACATTTCAATGTTTGATTAATTTAATTTTCAAACCTTTCCTTAAAAAATTGTGTTAGTATTTTTTGTTGAGATACTAATCTAAAAAAAGTGTTAAAAGGATCATGTTCAACATGTTGAAAGGGTACTCAAATTGTTTGAGGAGAAAAGATTATATGCAAAAACCTAAAAATGTTTCTTTTGAGTACAGGAGGTGGAATATTTGGGGCATATTGTATCTCATAAGGGTGTTAAGGTAGATCTTATAAAAATTAAAGCCAATAAGGAATGGAATATGCCCATGACCCTAAAGAATCTTTGAGGATTTTTTGGTTTGACAAGGTATTATTGTAAGTTTTTTAAGAATTATGGGAGAATAGAAATTCCTCTGACAACATTACTAAAGAAATATGCATTTTCTTGGACTCAAGAAGCAGCTAGAGCCTTCGAACTTCTTAAAGAGGAAGTGTGCCAAGCATCAGTCTTAGATACACCAAACTTCACAAAAACCTTTATTATGGAATTTGATGCCTTAGGAAATGAAATTGGTGTTTTTTTAATGCAAGAAGGAAGACCCATTTCTTTTGAAAGTCGACCAATCAACGTAAATTATATACAAAATCTTATTTATGAGAAGGAAATGTTGGAAATACTACATGCACTAAAGCAATGGAGACCTTACCTAATGGCAAGACACTTCAAGGTAAAAAATATCATGATAGCCTTAAATACTTTTCGGAACAAAGATTATCTTTAGAAGAGCAGAAAAAAAGGGTCACCAAGATGTTGGGTTTTGACTTTCAAATCATCTACGAAAAAGGGAAGAAAAATGTTGCTGCATATGCACTCTCAAGGAAGGATGAGGAAGTGGAAGCATTGCCTTTTTTCCAATTCTATTATCCAACCTGATTGGATAAATGAAGCAAGGTATGAATGGAAGAATCATGAAGAGGTGTGGACACTCATTGAAAAGTTGTAGCAATATCCCAGTACATCTGATACTTTATCTGGAAAAATGATTCATTATGGTGCAAATATAACTTATATCTCTGTAAGAATTCCCAACTCAAACAAAATATTATTTTGGACTTGCACACCTCCCCCTTAGGAGGGCACTCGGGGTTTTTAAAAACTTACTAGAGGGTCAAGAAGAAACTATTTTGGGATGGCCTTGAATATGATGTTCAGAAGTTTGTGGCAAAATGTTTGGTTTTCAAACAAAATAGAGTTGAGACAGTTAAGACATCAGGTTTGTTACAACCTTTCGCCATTCCAAGTCAGCGTTGGGAGGAGGTATCAATGGATTTTATCATAGGTTTACCCAAGACTAAAGGAAATAGTGTCATCATGGTGGTAGTTGATAGGGTGACCAAGTATGCACACTCTTGTGAATTATCTCATCCTTTTAAACCCATTACAATTACTACTGCATTTATGGAAAAAATTCAAAAGCTACATGGAAACCCAAAGATTATTGTAAGTGACAGATCCCATTTTCACTGGAAATTTTTTTATGGAATTATTTTCATGTTTTGGTACTCAATTAGGTCATAGTGCATATTATCTGATGGTAAAACTGAGATACTCAACAAATTTTTGGAAGGATATCTTCATTGCTTTGTATCTGATAAACAAACACAATGGGTCAAGTAGCTATGTTTGCCTGAATGGTGGTATAACACTTCCTTCCATACTGCAACAAAAATGATCCCATTTATGGCACATTATGGATATCATCCAACTTCCACCAAATCATATTTAAAAGAAAATTCTAAGTTTTTGATGATTGTCAAAAATGACCTCATCAACATGTGAGAGAGACCATCCAATTAGAGCCCCAACTAAGCCCTTATTCGTTTGACATAGTAGTTTTGAATTGTTCAATTGGGTCTAGTTACCCCCTCTCTCTCCCTACTAGCTTATCATATATCTATTATTTACCAATAGAAATAGAGAAATCAAATATTCCCTCTTGTTGTGTGCATGTAAGCAAGAAGATCCTTAATATGACTTTATGGATCTACCAAGCCACAACTAAGGTCTTCCCTTGCATGAGGGGACTTATAAAATGCAAACTCTAGTCTGAATGAAAATTTATTCTATGATGCATGGGTAAAAATAAATTATAAATATATATCAATTAATAAGATCTAGATATATCCCAACCGAGAGCGAAACAACTATATAATTGGGTTTTATAGTCCATTTTGTCACATTCAATCAGTGAGCCTCCTAATGGGATCAAGTAACATCATATTCCCCCTTTTCACCATTTTTCACAAAGCCCTAAGCATGTTCCCTTCATCCCTTAGAATTTCAGCCCTAAACTGCTTCATTTGAGCAAGTTTGAAGACCAACGCTCCCTGTAAGCCTATTGGGGTATGTTCACCTATAGGTTGCTCAACTATGGCCTGTGTTGGTCACTAGCAAGTTTCTCCCCTTTGCACCTACGTTGGTTCTAGAAATGCGAGAGTTTGATGTGGATTTTGAAAGATTCCCCTTCTAAGTGTTTCTAGAAGTTATTTCAACTACTTACCTTGGATAAATCATTCAGATCATATCCTTCCCTAATTTGGAGTTTTCACCACTCATCCTTTGATCCTACCCCTCCATAAAAGGTGTATCTCTTACCTAAGATTGGTAATTGGATAAGAACTCCCAACTTACTTTACTTCTCTATATATTCCCGGCCTTCTATGTGGTTGGGGGTTGGATTTGTTAGAGTGATTTTGCCCTTATGTTGTTGTAGTGAGTGGTGATAATCTCATGCATTTAGGGTGATTAGAGATGCATATTGTGACAATGAAAGGACAAATAAACAACTTGGAGGAGCTCTTCTACAAGATCAATTGCTACTTATGGTTGTAATCTCCTTCCATTTATATTAATGCAAAGATTCATTGTTTTCCTATATCTGATATTGTTATTTCACTTATTTCATTACCATGTCGATCTATTGAATGAATTACTTAGATGATACTGCATAGCTCTTGTAGTTTCTTTTCTTGTGTTATCTAACTATGCAAGTTCGAATTTTGGCATTTAGAGCTAGAATTGTAGCTTCCAAGCTAAAGAAAGAGTGAAGTGTGTGAAAGAATTTGGGTATGCCTCGATCCTTCATCTATTTACTTCAAGGAAAAGCATTGTGTCCCTTGTCTCTCTCTTGTTCTAGGTTAGCCATCGACCTAGGGGAGATACTTTTGTCCACAACTGTACATCACGTATAACATATAGGTGACCATACTAGGGAACAAAGTATTCACTTAGCGGTTTCCTTATCCATTGTGTTTGATCACCTCCTTGATAGACATTTGTTGTATCATCCAACCAAGAATAGACCTAGGAAATGATTTCACTGAGCCTTTTTTTGTAATTTTGTGTCAAAATTCTCTTTCCCAGGCCCAACACACCCCTTGAGATTTTGACAAAGGGTTGCACCTCACCTTGGCCCACTCTCCACCAACGTTACAACACACTAGTGCCTCTCCTGTACCAGTGTTGGCCCTTATATTTGTATGAGTTTTAGCTTGGTTCTTGAGCTTATCTTTGCTTATCCTACTTCCAGCTGAACTTCCTTGATTCTTCAGTGCCTTGTGGTCTCTCTAAAGCCTCTATTTGGTTTCATTTGTGTTGTCTTCCTTTGGTAAGAATCAGTTTTGATTTTTCTTTTTTCTTGCCATTTAGTCACTTGAAAATTGATTTCATTTGATTTTTGGTTGCTTGGATGAATTGTCATTTTAGTCCTGATTTGAAAAAGTGTAATTGAATCAGTAATTGAACATTTTCATCTTACTTTTCTTCATTTCAAAAATTAAGTGTAGTGAAAAGAAAAAAAATTCATCGACATTTAAGGTTTTGTATGTAGATTAGCATAGGAATAGTTTCATTGGAAAGGAAAGCACATCTTACATCTTGTGTGTTCCATATTATGTGCTGCATCTTGATTGTTTATTCCCTTTCTTAGCTATATTTTCATTAAAAGAGAAAGGATTTCTATTTTGTCATGCTAGATTTCCATTTTAGGATATTCAAGTGACATTCGTGGTGAGCCCCAAAACTGAAACATGATCAAAGATAAAGAGTAAAATGTATTGAATCAACCTAAGGAGCATTTTTAACATTAACGCAAAAATTTAGAGGTCTAGGCTAGAGACATGTTCTAGTGTTGTTAAACATAGGATTTTTCATTGTTTTCCAGTGTTTCATCCGGGGCGTGAAATATTGTTCCACGTATGTGAGTGTATAGGATCGTATCATCTCCACGTACCTCTAGATATAATGGTGGCACTCCACGCACATAAAGTATATGGGAAGGCTCTCATCAAATGGTTACGCATTAGGCAATGCTACTACAGACTACACTCCCATGTATGACCGTGTATATTTTGGGAGTTCCTAATAGGTTTTTATCCATCCATAGGTAGCTGAGTATGTCACCTTGTATACCGTGATACACTAAAGACAACATTCGGGGAGATTTGATGTCATACGTTAAGTCCTTGGTTCGCCAAGGTGTATATTGCAATTCATGGTTACTTTGTAAACCTTTATGCCTAGATTGCCCTCTTTTTTATTTATTTATATGGTGTTAATAAAATTTATTATCCAATGTGGAAGAACAAAATCCCCTCCCCATCATTCATGTAGAATGCAAAATAAGCCTCCTCTTCATCCAGAGGCTACTCCCAACTATCGTCCAAGGCATAGGAAAACACAAATTGATGAATCAAGAACATCGGGAAGTACTTCTAACCCTCCTCCCAACATTGATCAGCGAGAATCATCCGCCCCTTTGAGTTCAAAACCCAATATCACATCTATTCCTGTTGGTGACACTGACACAATCGAAACAAAAGTCCCTGAGACTTTGTCACCTGAGGTCATTGTATCTGATTTGCCTGAGTCAAAAATTTTTTTTTACTAACATTATTGAACCTGAAGAGCCTGACTTGTCTTCACCTGATTCTTTGGGACCTTACTCCTCTATTCCTTTGTGTCAGACAAAACCAATATATCTTGGCCCTAATGTTAAACCTCTTCCACATGAACTTCTGAGTATTGAAGAGATCCATCAAGAGGAGCCTCATCCTTCTACTCAAATTCATTGGGAAGTACTTTACTTTTATCAAAACAATCCTCTTCCATATTCTTAACCTCTGACACAGTGTTCTTTACTTGATTCTTTGGGCCTACCCATGGATCTCTAGAGACAATATTCATTGGGATTACTAACCATGACTAGAACTAATTCAAATTCCTATCATGTTTCCACCTCTATGGTTGAGACATCAAGTTTTGCTTCCTCATCTATGTTTGTAACATCACAAGAAACATATTTATATGATGGCTTGTCCATCCTACTTGGCTACCAATCATTATTTGGTACCTTTTTTGTTGTGGCTTCTAGTCCTTGGACCTCTCCCATGTCATCAAATTCGATAATAATGTCTTTTACTTCTCTTATGAATGCCACATAGTCTCCTCTTCTTCCTCCATTCACACCTATAATAGAAAAGTGGCTTTACCCTTATATCAATGGGCAAAGCTACCCTCAACACCCCAACCCTCCTTATGTTGGGCATCCTCCATCTCGATTACAGTTGCCTCAGTCATCCCCTCCTCCCATGGCAGGGGTGAAACCTATTGTTGGTATACCTCAATATCATAATCCTCCTCATTATATTCCTCCTTATCTTGTAATGGCTTCTAGTGCATTATCACTCCTCCAGATCTCCAAGGTTGAGGAAGAGTCTGGCTAAGGTAACCACAAACCAACCTTTTAGCTTGGTAGCTAGCCCTACCAAGCTAGAGAGGGCTCTCTCCAAAGGATCACAGCCAAGAGGGATGGATAGATTAGGGTTTTAGGCTAGATGTAAAGTGCAGAGGGTTCTTTGATTTGATTTTGGTTGGGTAGTCACAAGGATGGGTGATTTAGGTCAGAAGGACTAGGTCAAGGTAAATGAGATATGATTCTATACATTCAAAGGGGAAAAGTAGGTATGAAGCTTAACACTTAAAAGGTGATTTGATGAGATGGTTTAAGACTGATGAGGAGTTAGGAAGAGCATAAGAGATGTATTCTTCCTAAACTGAGGAAAAATTGACAAAGTATGATAAATTAACCAAAACAAAGCATGAGCAAGCATGTATTATGCCTATCAACTTGAAAATTACCATATAACAGACATGAAATGGTTTATGAACTGATAAAAAATTCATACAAATGATCACAAAGAAAAAAAAATGCTAAACATTCATACCATGTGTATCCCAGAAAAATAGCTACAGATCATCTTTTGAAACTCGCCAAAATCTGATACAATTGTCTTTGATCACTAGCATATCATCCCTACTGAATCCAACCTATAAAATGACTAAGAAAATACATAATATGTTAGGTCCATATAATACTAATGATGTCCCCATTACTATTGAATTTGTGTCCCTTATTAATATTGTTGTGCCCCTATTGTCCCCATATTGTTATTACTATGCTCCATAGAATCCCTTTATTGTTATTTTTGTGCCTTTATATTATTATTATTAGATTGGCTTGGTTATATTGTGAACCCTTAGACTCCTATATATAAAAAGGAGGTTTTTTCATTTGAATCATCCAATAATTGTTCATTTATGTAATGTAAAGGAGATTGCACCCTTGAAGAGGTTGAGTTCTAAGGTGTTGATCTATCTTTTCTATCTTTTGTGAGCTAGTTTAATAACATTTGGTATCAGAACTTTGGATTCTAGGGTTTCACTGCTCCAAATAGGCCACCGTGGCATTTTTGATATACCTTTTTTTCTGCGATGTTTCAGAAGTGAACACAAAAATCCATTTGAGATGAAATCACATCGAACCTCAGGTCCGAATTTTAGAGCTTTTCGCGCTATATTTGTAGAGATATTATCTAAGGAATTTTGTCTTTTTACAAACTCCTGAATTACATTCCAAATAGGTGACCTTGGGAAAATTGTCATAACTTTTATTTTGAGCATCAAATTGCAATTTCGTAAGCAGTTACAGAAAGAAGATGGACTGTAGCTTCTTGTGTATATTTTTTAGACTCGAATGTCAAAATGGTGACACGTGGCACTTCATACAAGTTCGCTCATCTCAAAAGGTATATAATCAGGTCATCTTGGGAGATTTTGCATAACTCTTTCTTGGAGAATCTAAATTCGATCAGACTGGTGGCATTGGAAAGAGGACATAGAGGGCTACTGCAGGTCGCAATTTCAGAACTAGAAGACGCAAAATTACAGAGATACATCAGATTCAATATCGAGTGCCTACAAAGTAAAAAGAAAGGGCGTGTATTGTTTTTAATATTTGCATAAGCTTGGTTTGAAAAAATTAGTTTGAAGGAATTCAAAGGGAATAATGAAGCATTATTATCTGTAATTGATGCCTCGAAGAAAGAAAATGGAAAGAACTAGTAAACAACCTGAAGCTCTAACATTACTCATGAAGAAGAGGAAGAAATGCTACATGATATATCAAAATTACGTGACCAACTGTAACAAATGTCACTCTCACAAAAGCTAACAGAAGCTAAGATAAATGGCATGGAATCTAAGGCAAAAGGTTTGGAAGCTAAGATGAATGGCGTGGAAGCTAAGATGCATGGTGTGGAAACTAATATCAATGGCATGGAAGCTAAGATGAATGGCATGGATGCTATGATGGATGGCATGGATGATAAGATGGAAGAATTGAAGATAAATTTGAATACGTTGCTACAAGAAATGGTCACTAATGGTGAAAGGGTAGTAAAGGAAACTCATGATGAGAACAAAATAAATGTTAATCATGATCTCATATACTCTAATGTTGGATCGAAGACCCACCATATTCCAAAAATCGATATGAGGAAGTTTGATGGTAAGGATCCCGCAACATGGATACTACATATGGAGCAATTTTTCGATCTCAATAATGTGCAAAACACACAAAAGGTACGTATTGCAACTTTATACTTGGAACCAAATCAGTTTGTATGGTATCAATGGCTTTGCTCCCGTAAACAAATTGTCACTTGGGCAATTTTTATGAAAGAAATGACAGCACATTATGAGAATATAGAAAGCAACACCTTTTTTAACTAATTGATAAGTCTCAAACAAAAGGGTTCAATGATGGAGCACATTGAGGAGTTCCCAAAATTGAACATAAGGGTAAAAAGTATTCCAGAGGAGCATAGGATTAATATATTCATAGGGACTTTAAAGGAAAATATCCAACATGATGTTCATCTTTGGGAACCTAATTCATTGGAGAAGGCATTCAGGTTAGCAAGAAAAATGGAAAGCAAAATTATGGAAACCAGGAAGCCTACCACTCACAACTATAAATATGGAAGTTTTGTTGGCCCTAGCCTTCAACAACCTATAAGGTTGACACCACAACAATTGGAAAAAAAGAGAGAAAAAGGGCTTTGATACAGTTGTGATAGCGAATACACTAAAGGTCATAAGTGTGCTGACAAGAAATTATTCTACGTAGATTGTGAAGAGGAAGAAGAAAAGGAACAAGAAAGGTCAAAAGAAGAGGATATACTCCAAGAACAAAGATTAGATAAAGAAGAAATGAATCCGACCATATCTTGTAATGCATTGGCTAGAATTACCACTCCTCAAACCATCAAGATAGAAGGACATATCAAGAATAAAAAGGTAATAGTGTTGATTGATTCAGGAAGTACCCACAATTTTATTCATTGTAAGATAGCAAAAGAATTGAATTGCTTCTTATATCCAGCTCCAGAGTGTCAAGTGATGGTTGCAAGTGGAGGAATGATAAATTTCTCCGGAAAGTGCCATAATATCAAGCTATCCATGGGAGAATATGTATTCAATAACCCAATGCTCTCCATTCCAATGGGAGGTGCTGATGTCGTAACAGGAGTTCAATGGCTACAATCCTTAGGTACAATAGCTTTTAACTTTCAAGAACTTTTCATGAAATTTTATGCAGAAGGAAAGGAAGTTGAATTAAGGGGTATTACAGGGAAACCAGGAAAGATAATCAACTCTAACGATATGACAAAGCTTCTAAAAAAGGAATAACATGTGTAATTGCACAATTATGTTCGCTATATGTTTCCACATCGAAATCATCTATTTCTCTAGATCTCCAAAAAGTCTTGGACAATAATTCCAAGGTATTTGATACTTCCAAAGGTCTCCCACCTATTTGTGATCACGATCATGCTATTAATTTGATTCCAGGAAGTGTTCCTCCAAACATCAAGTCGTACAGATATCTCTATTCCCAAAAGAGTGAAATTGAACGTATGGTTGCAGAAATGCTAGAGGCTGGTATAATTCAACCTAGCCAAAGTTCTTTCTTTGCTCCAGTAGTATTGGTGCACAAGAAGGATGGATCATGGCACATGTGTCTAGATTATAGGGAGTTCAACAAGCTCACTATTAAAGATAAGTTTCCCATTCCTGTCATTGATGAATTATTGGAAAAATTGCATGGATCAATTTACTTCACCAAGTTGGATCTTCATTCAGGATATCATCAAATCAGAATAAAGACTGAAGACATTCTAAAAACAACATTTAGAACTCATTAGGGTCATCACTATGAATTTTTGGTCATGCTTTTTGGCCTTACCAATGCACCTCCTACACTTCAAGGTTTGATGAATTCCATTTTCAAACCCTTCCTTAGAAAATTTGTGTTAGTATTTTTTGATGATATACTAATCTACAACAAGTCTTGGAAGGATCATGTTGAACATGTTGACAGGGTGCTACAACTATTGGAGGGGAAAGAATTATATGCAAAAAGATCCAAATGTTTCTTTGGAGTACAAGAGGTGGAATATTTGGGTCATATTTTATCTCATGAAGGAGTTAAGGTAGACCTTAGCAAAATTAAATCCATTAAGGAATGGAAAATCCCCACATACATAAAGAATTTGCGAGGATTTCTCGGGTTGACAAGGTATTATCGCAAGTTCATTAAGAATTATGGGAAAATAGTAGCACCTCTAACAACATTATTGAAGAAAGATGCATTTTCATGGACTCCAAAAGCAACAAATGCCTTTGAACATCTTAAAGAGTCAATGTGCCAAGCACTGGTCTTAGCTACACCAAACTTCACAAAAACCTTTATTTTGGAATGTGATGCTTTAGGAAATGAAATTGGTGTTGTTTTAATGCAAGACGAAAGACCCATTTCTTTCAAAAGTTGTTCAATCAAGGGAATGTATTTACACAAAGCTATTTATGAGAAGGAAATGTTGGCAACACTACATGCACTTAAGAAATGGCGACCCTACCTAATGGGAAGACACTTCAAGGTAAAAATGGATCATGATAGCCTTAAACACTTTCTAGAACAAAGATTATCCTCTAAAGAACAACAAAAATGGGTCACTAAGATGTTGGGTTATGACCTTGAAATCATCTACAAAAAAGGGAAGAAAAATGTTGTGGCAGATGCACTCTCAAGAAAGGATGAGGATGTGGAAGCATTTTTGTGTGCCATTTCTATTATCCAACCATATTGGATAAATGAAGCAAGGGGGGGAACGG
>APFE030076697.1:243584-288993 GCA_000404065.3 Pinus taeda
AATTAAACTTCATTTTGTAAAGCATTTAATCTAGCATTCTGATTGAAATTTTAACAAGCGACAAGCCATATTTTATTATCCTCCAATGAAACTAATGTCAGAATTGAACCATACATTGAATGAGGCAACCCTTTTAACATGCGTCCTCAGCATTAATTTCCTAGTAACCATTTTCGTTATGCATATGTTAGTTCTTCCGGGTAAATCTTAGCTAGGGGAAGATTTACCTGCAAAATTACGCCCCTGCCACGACATCCGAACAACAATGCTTAATTGATTCAAGATCCTTGCTTGCTTTCAAACTGCCATATAACAATCGATTAAGATTTGATATTAATGGTCCTTATTTATTATTTTTATTATTCCATTTAAGACATTTTCAATTTATTGTTATAGGTGATCGAGCAACCCAATGTAAACTGGATTGTTTTACAACATATGTCAAGGGATGCACCTGTATTTTATGTCATACTTTTCACGAAAAGGATTTTTGTGGAACAATTCTTGATATGCCCAATGTATAGAGAGCCAATTCCATAGAAAAGCATTAGCGATGGCCAACGAGAAAGTGACTGTGCAATAAAACTATATGCCATGCATGCCAGAACATCACCGGAAATGGAACCAGAAACAAAATTTCAATTTGGATCAAAAGAAATTTATTGAAAAGATCTGCCTAGACACATCCCAACGGTGAAGGAAATATCACCGATTAGTAGGTGGCATGTATCGAAAATTACTGTCATACCTGGCATTGACTCGGTGGAAGAAATCCAACAACTCAAGGACCAGATTTTGCATCTTTTGTTTTTTTTAAATATCCATAATGTAACATGTGTACGGGTCACTTGGGCAGAAAAGGAATAAGATCGATTTGAAATCACCCAATCATGGATCAACATAAAACACAAGATCTGCCTTGAACTCGAGAATGAAGATGTCACTAGTGGAGAAAATAAGTTTTCCAAACAAAAATGGTTGATATTTCATTAGCACTTTTCAAAATCAAGATGTAAATCGCTAACAAAAAAAATGTTCATACTAGATATATAAAAGAATTTAAAGTTTCAAAAACAAGCCCTCTAAAAAGATTTGTGTTAATGCTGCATCAACACTTTTCAAAATCAACATGAAAATCACTAACGAAAAAAAAAAATTGGTCATACTAGATACATAAAAAATTTGAAGTGTCAAAAATAAGACCTCTAAAAAAATTTGTGTTGATATTGCATCAACACTTTTCAAAATCAGCATGAAAATCACTAACATTTAAAAAAAAATGTTCATACTTGATACATAAGAAAACTTAAATTGCTAAAAGTATGCTAAAAAAAAAAATGTTTATTATGAATAACCACTTTTTAAAATCGAATGATTTTTTGCTACCTCAAAAAAACAAGTACTAGGTAATTAACTCACAGCTCATAGTACTACAACTCGTTAATATCTATTGAGTGAGAAATCTTGTCATTCTTCACATAGTTTTCAAAGTGTATCTTTTGGAAAGACATTTTGATTTCATACAATATTAACAAATTTCTAGAAATCTCAACACATTAGCAGATACCCTAACTAATTTTGTATTAGATCAACATTTGCAATGAATTTAAATAACTTTCAATTCACATCTCATCATATTTAAAGCAGGATAGGAACTAAGAAACACCGAATATATATATATATATATAATATATATATATAGTATAAGTATATATATATATAGAATATATATATATAATAAATATATATATATATAAAGTTTGGTTTTAGAAAATGTGTGCCCAGAGAGACATATTGCTACATCTCGCTTATAAAAGCTACATGCTAAACATCTAAGTAGACAAATCAGTGGTGCTCATGTTAAAAACAACATTGCACGAGATATTTTGCATAGTAATCGACCAATACAATTGGGCACTCCGATTGTGTGTCAGTGAAGTCACAATGGAAGCTGATTAACCAAGGTGTCATCAATCCTGTGTGCCAGTCCCTTCATGTGGCGCTCCACCTCTAATAGGATCTCATCTACCTTAGGATCTCGTAGCACATCCCTTCCTACCACAACGACCTATACATGAATCAATCCCTCCTCCTGTGGCTATCTCTTTATGCAACAAATATATGTAGCACCTAATGGTGAAACAGATTGAATATCTGCATGAAAAACATCAAAGAGTTTGGTCTCAAGAACATAAATAAAACACAAAAAAAATCATAAAACTTTCAAAAACTTAATACCCAAAGTATCTTACCTAAACCATCCCATTACTCACCCTTAGGAAACTTGAGCTCAAGATCATCACAGAGATTCATCTATATGTAAGAATAATCATCAATGATGATGAACTATTTGTGCAACACCCAAAGAAGGCTGGTGAAAATTCGATCGCTAATGGGCCTACATGTCGACTCATGTGGTCTATCGACTTCCTCATTTGTGGGGTCCTCAAACCAATGGGCTTGAGTAAAATTTGTTGAGGTTGTAGTAATGGTACCTACTGTAGAGAAAAAGAGACTAATATCGCACCATAGTTGAAGTTTTTCAACTTCCCCTGCTTTTCTTTAGTAATTTGTTCCTTCAAATTAACAAAGACACCCTCACTCCAGTTGAATATTATTGCCTCTAGACCCTCTATCCCATACTGCATGTATGATTTTCTTGCTACATGTAGTGTTGAGTTGTCCGCCAATCATGTAATAATGAACAAGGTAGTTCTCAAAGGTAATTGGGTCACATACTTTATGTTGATCTTTCCATACATGGTAGAAAGGGCTCGAGGTCAGCAATAGGTAGCGATATAGTATTTCACCATCTCACCGCCACTTCTTCCACCTAGAAGAGAGATGGGGGCACCTTGCTTTGACAATCCTGCTAGAAATTAAACATCATCTACCCATATCTCGAGTCGACTTTCCCCAAACTTGAATACATGTGCCTACATATCCCATGAACAGACAAGGTATTTCAACAATTCAATTTGTTTCCTCATACTAGGAAGCCAGAATAATTTCAATAACCCACAATTTTTTAGCGCATGCATGGTAGCAGTGTCATTCTCTACATTGACATCTTGTTCCTCATGCTCTCTTTCTATCGAGATGAATTCCATTTTGTGCTAATGGGTGCCTAAAACATCAACAGGGAATCCATTAGGCTCTTTCCCATGTGAAAAACTTAACAAAATTTGAGATATAACTGAAAGAAAATTTAGATAAATGTTCCCAACACACACCAATAGTGTTTACAAGAGTGTTGCACCTCTACCTATAGTGTTTCTATGCCTAGGTGAAATGCAGTTTTCGACATAGGGGGTGTGTTGGTCCCAAAGTGTTTTTTATCAACCCTAGGGGCCTCAAAACCTTAAAAATTTTGCATGAAAAACATAAAAATGAGTTGTTGAAAGATAGAGAAAGGTTTTAGTTCCTACCTAGAAGTTACAACACTCAAAAAGGTTCCTTGGATTGGCTATAATCAGTTGTAGAAAATCAAGGGAAAAATGGATCCAAATACTCACTATTGAAGGTAAAATGTGAAGTGGTAAAAATGAGAATTCATTTTGAAAATTCATGGTCATTTTCTCATTATTTTATTCATTTTTATTATTTTGACATAGATATGCTTCATTTTTACTATGAGACAAGTATGTTTAATCCTTCTTGTGGTGTTTTGAGTAGGACAACAACTATTAGAAAGTTTTCATTATGTTTGAATATGTTACTTTGACCATAAAGTATACTTTTATCTATTTTTTAGGCTCTATAAAACTACGAAAAGGAACCTCCTTGGATCCCTCTTTTATATCTTTTCTGAATCCCAAAATATGAAAATATTGTCGAGCACTTGTCTTTTCGAACTTGTAAAAATAAATGAAAACACGTCTACTCAGTATAAGTTTAACCCTTTTTTCAGACTATGATCGACTAGCTACGAAAAAGGAATACCTTAGTTGAACCTGGCTAATAGGTTATCTTGGTTATTGTTTTGTACATTTTTGGACCTAAGGGACTACCTACAAAAAGGGACATCTAGATTTTTCTTTTTTGGCTCTTTTTCAAACTCTTTAAACATGAAAAAGATGTTGAGTTTACGTTCACTGGACTCGTTAAAACATCAAATAGTGATGGACATATCGAACATGATGAGACCAAACCACTCCCTTTTAGTGTCTGTTAAATATACTTGGAGCGATTCATCTAAAGGATGAACTTACAGATAAAGCATATGTTATCCTCCTCAAGCTTGTTAAAAAATAAAGAGGTATTGACCAATATGGTTGGGGAAATTTGGAAGACAAGGAATTCCATTTTTCTAATGGCAACAAGTTGCTCTTGAACATGAAACTCTTCGACTTCATCTCTATGGCTGTTAGATTGGGTAATATTCTTGTATTTTGGTTATCATACCATTTTCAGAGCCTCCATTTCGGTTTCGGGTCAATGTTGCCAACTCCATTCAGTGTTGCTGGTGTGTTTAAGAGAAGTCATCTAGTTGATCTCTCCTACAATATTCTTCAGCATTCATTTCATGTATGACTTTCCTGATCTAGTTCCATGTCAGCATCATTCTGATCATTTTGTCTCAATCATGATTCTCGTTTCTTGTCGTTGATGGCGGATACATCAAGGCCCTCACGTGATGGGTCACTTCCGTTCGACATCAGCACATCATCCAAGAAGTTTTCTTAGAAACATGCCCATCGATATGTTGGTGCTTACATACATCAACGAAAATTTTCCTTGCTCTCGATGATAGGTTTAAATCAATGGCCTTTGACCAAAAATTCTATGTGGTGTTCAACATCAACTCATTCATTTACACCATACAAATTGTAGTATAGTACCTTGAGAGCCATTAACACCATCGATGTTTTATCTCCTGTATATTAATGACTTACATCGTTGGTCAGTAATTAGATGGTGTCTACAATGTTCAACTCCAACTCATTGATTGACACTGGTAGACTTGTACATTGGTTAGTCATTTGAACAAGATAGAAGACCACAAATATAGTTTCATCCATCTAGGTTGTGATTCCAAGAGTTATAAAAAGATCATAATGTATTCTTTTCATGATCATATAGACAGTCATCTAGTCATGGGTCCACCAGTTTCATCTGTGGATGCATCTTTTTATCATTGTACATGCTATGTTAGCTTATGAGCTGACTATGGTTATGCCTCCCTGAATAAACAAATATGTCATGTTGTAAATGTATTGTAATAGATGAAGCTCATCGGTTTTGCTTGATTCGGACTTGCCTTAAGGTAAATCACTTCACTTATTTATCATCATCTCTGACTTTGCGCTTTAGTGGGAATTTTTTTATAGGCCAATTTTTCACATCTGATCAATGAGCCTCCTAATGGGATCAATCAATATCCTATTCCCCCTTTTCACCATCTTGCACAAATCCCTAAGCATGTTTTGTTCATGCACCAAAGTTTTGTCCCTAACCTGCTTCATCTGAGTCAATTTAAAAACAAACACTCCCTGTAAGCCTACTGGGGTGTGTTCACCTACAGGTTGCTCCAATGTGGCCTGAGCTGGTTACCAACAAGTTTCTTCCCTTTGCACCTGCGTTGGTTCTATAAATATGGGAGAATGATCACAATTATGGAAGCTTCCCCTTCTAGGAGTTTCCAGAATTTGTTTTAACTACTCACCTTGGATAAAACATTCAAATATTATCGTTCCTATTTTCTAGGTAATCCTCTCTGCAAACATAGATTATCCCTCTAGCCCAAAGAGTGGGACTGGCAACCTACATGGCAATCTACTAGACACTTTCCTAAGTTACAATCAAAATAGAAGAAGGGGAAGATGGCCTACCTCCTTCTGATGCTACAATATCCTCCTTTGTTGAAGACCTCGAATCTCTTGCGCCACAGTCCCACTACTCAAAATGTTTAAATTCTTGTATAAGAGATCAAGACACAAGAAAGCATACAAGTACAAATAGCATAATCAAAAGTAACCTACTTAACAGATCAAGGAGCATTAAGATAAATGATGCATTAACATACACATTCATGGAAAATGAACCAGAAGTTGTATATATTAATAGAATAAAGGAGGAAGCATAAAATGAAGCCTTGATGTCAATAATCTCTCCTTGTGTGAATGTCCAATTCCAAGCTCAAGATCTCCAAACATTCCTTCTCCAAGCTAAATGAGTAGCATGTATGCACAATCTCAACATAAGGATGAAAATAGACAAAGACCAACCATTTGGGAATGGGAGAGGATGAATATATAGACAAGGAAAGGGAGTTAGGTTCTCTCCAAAGATAGGAGAAGGCCCTCATCTCAAGGAGGTAACTCATAGGGCTAAAACCAAAAGAGAAAGTTGAGGGAACTCGACCTCATCCACGTTGAACATCCTCAAACTCATTGTTCTTGAAACCTCTAGATCATGAAGTTTCTTGTCCTCTTTGGGAAAATTTATTTTTAGGGATCATAACTGGTATATAAGCCAAAAGTGTGATGGCAACACTGGACTAGTATAGTGAAACTAGAGACCATCATTGTTTTCCATGTTAGGGGGGGCGATAATGCCAAAATTAAGGTTTTAGAGTCATTTCCTCCTGGGGAAGATCAAGGCATTTTTCCATCATTGTTTTAGGGAGGATATAAGTTGCATATTTGGATGAGTACACTGCATGATGGTCATGCTTCAGGAACTTCAGGTTTTGTCACAGGGAAGTGTAGGAAGTGTGACAAAATACTGTTTAACAGATGCCCCTTAAAGGATGAAGGCAGAACAAGTAGTGATGGTTGAGATTCTTTACAAGCTTTTGCAAGGACAAGAACAAATACTGTCAAGAGACCTACAAATCAAGAGCGCATATACATATACATACCTGATATCAAAACATGAATCCATGGTATGGACGCAACCATCTACATAATAAGGACTGTGTGAAAGGATCCAAGGTATGGGCACAGCCATCAAAACGAAAAGGATCATTTGTAAATCTAAGATCTAAGGAATAGACACAACCATCCAAGATAGAAGTATCACCATAAATGTAAATTCCCACAGTATGGTCACAACCATCCGTATAGAAGAAAAATGTGTACAATCACGAATAATACATAAATCCACGTAGCCTAAGTCATATCAGACAAGACTCGAGGTCTTGCGCTGACAGAGACAATCCCTCTAGTCCAACGAATGGGACTAGAAACATACTTGACAATCTACTATACACTTTCCTAAGTTACAATTGAAATAGAAGAAGAGGAAGATGGCCTACCTTGTTCTGATGCTACAATATCCTCCTTTTTTGAAGACCACGAATCGCTTGCGGCACGGTCCCACTTTTCACAGCATTTAAATGCCTGCACAAGAGATCAAGACACAACAATGAATGCAAGTACAAATAGAATAATCGAAAGTAACCTACTTAACATATCAAGGAGCATTAAGATAAATGATGCATTAACATACACATTTATGGAAAATCAACCAGCAGTTGTATATATTAGTAGAATAAACGAGGAAGCATAAAACCAAGCCTTGATGTCAATAAGCTCTACTTGAGTGAATGTCCAAGTCCAAACTCAAGCTCTCCAAACACTCCTTCTCCAAGGCAAATGAGTAGCATGTAGGCACAATCACAGCATAAGGGTGCAAATAGCCAAACAACAACCATTTGGGAATGGGGGAAGATGAATGTATAGGCAGGGAAAGGGAGTTACGATCTCTCCAAAGATAGGAGAAGGCCCTCATCTAAAGGAGGTAGCTCATAGGCATAAGACTAAAAGTCCAAGTTGAGATAACTCGACGTCATCCATATCGAGCAACCTCCAGCTCTTCATTCTGGAAGCCTCCAGATCACGAAGCATCTTGTCCTCTTTGGGAAAAGCTCCTTTTAGGGATCATCACTGGTATCCAATCCAAAAGAATGATGGCATTGTGAGGCTAGTATAGTGCAACTAGCAACCATCGCAGTTTTCAATGTCAAGGGGCGATGATGGAAAAATTAGGTTTTTAAATCCATTTCCTTTAGGGGAAGCTCAAGGCATTTTTCATTAGTGTTTTAAGGAGGATATGAGCTACATACCTGGATGAGTACGCTACATGATGGTCACATGATGGTCATGTTTCAGGCACTTTGGGGGATGTCACAGGGAACTGCGGGAGGTGTGACAAAATACATGTAATAGATGCCCCCTAAAGCATGAAGGGAGATCAGGGAGTGATGGATGAGATGCCTTACGAGATTTTTGCAAGGACTTGAAAAAACACTATGACGAGACCTGCAAATCAAGGACGCATATAAATATACATATCTGATATCAAAAATGAATCCATAGTATGGATGCAGCCATCCGGATAATAGGGACTATGTTAAAGGATCCATGGTATGGGGGAAACCATCCAAATGAAAAGGATCATTTGTAAATCTAAGATCCAAGGTATGGACGCAACCATCCAAGATAGAAGGATCACCATAAATGTAAAATCCCATGGTATGGTCGAAGCCATCCTTATAGTAGAAACATGTGTACAATCATGAATAATACATCACTCCACGGAGCATGAGTCATAATAGACAAGACTCAGGGTCTTCCGCTCAATCCCAACCCGATCAAGGTATGAATTCTAACATGCGAATGAATGTGTCAAAGTCAAACATGCTATAAAACTACATGATTACCGGCCAATGATGTGGACCATTAACATGCACGAGAGAAACCACTAGTAATGAAAATGGTACTCAAGGTACGACAGTACAATCCATGAATGTGAAAAAATGAAGTTGAAGTCAAACACTCGTGGAATCATCTGATCAAAAGCCAATGATGAAAACTTGTCATCGAATGTAAATAAATTGCCATTAAGGTATGCGAGCTCTTAGGTACTGAAAGTGAGTCTCTAAGTTGTCTTCCTGGATAATGAGGTGAAGTCGACACGAAGCGATTTGTTGAAGGATGGCCATGATGATTCCCCCATCATCGACACGAAATGAGGAATAAAGTGGAATGAAATTAATAGGATCCAAGACTATAGAAAAGGGTCAAATAATGTATAGGTAACGAGTTGTATATAGGACTTCTCTTTAACATCGGCAAGATGACTCCGGACTATGGCATCATTTGCCTCAACATAAGACCAAGGGTCATGATGAAATGGAATAGTCATATGAGAGGAAAAATGGATCACCCAAACCTGGGAGGATAGGTGACTGAGTGAGGATATCCCAAACCTGACATGAGAAGCAGAAGAGTGTCATGTTCAGGAGCGACATGCTACCTATACAAAGGATGTTTCACTTTCATTTTCCCCACTATTTCTAGTGAGTACCCCAATTATTTTTTATCACAAGCTTGAAGGGGATAGTATATGCTTGTCATGCAAGTTCATTCTTCGAATGAATCCATCCTATTGAATTTTACGAGTCCTAGGAAGGAGAAACTCGATCTCATCATGGTGACGAGTCTTTCGTTGTAAATTTTTAACGAATATGATAGAAGAATAACTCAGTATATTTTTCATATTTAGGGAGTTTGAAAAAGAGACGAAAAAGAAAAATACATTGTCCCTTTTTGTAACTTTTCCCTCGAACCTAAAAACTTAGAGAACAATATTCAAGAGAACCTCTCGACCATGTCAACCAAAGTGTACCTTTTTTGTAAATAGTCAATATCAGCCTAAAAAATGGATAAATGTATACTGAGATGATGTCAATTCATTTAATTTAACGAGTTCAAAAAGATAATTACTCGGTAATATTTTCATGTTTCAAGAGTCAAAAAAGAGCTTAAAGATGACTCCAGTGGGATTCCTTTTTCATTTATTTTTAACGAGTCTGAAAAGGAGATAAAATACAACTGATTGAATCAGTCAAGAATAATTACTTTATCCACCAAAAAGTACCCGTAACTGCACAAAGATAACCATACATCACTGACATTGAGGAAAATAATAAAATATTGGCAAAAATGAGTTTAAAACTTATAAATAGACTAAAAGTAAAACCTTTTTTACGATTTCACTGGAGTAAGTTCAAGAGTGCATTTTTACCCCATTTTCTTCGATTTTTCAGGCAAAATGTGCGGGAGATCTAGGGCATCATTTCTCAAACCGTTGGCTGCAGGTAAGAGCTCTACCTTTTCTCTTGCATTTCATTGTGTTTTCATAGAATTTTTCTTGTCAGAGGCAAGGATTTTAATTTATAAAAGTGGGGTGATCATCACGGTTTTCTCATCGGACCCACGATGGTCGTCCCTGAACCGAAAGGCCCTCGCAACAACATCGTGGGCTTAATAAAAACAATCGCAATGATGGCGAGGAAGAATTTTTGGACAAAAATATTCCTCTTAGAGCAAAAATTATGAGTTGTAACCCATGGACAAACATTTAATTAATATTTAATGGTTGTTTTGTAGGAAATTTTTGCATTATGGTCCTTGAATGGAACGAAAGAGGCCATGAGGCAGAATGTCATTAGGCAGCCCAAGATCTAGAATGTGTGAATGCATTGAGGAACTATGGAACTGTCAGAAACAAACATCTACTCCATTACTTGATTGTCCAGAAGAGGGGAAAGGGTGCAAATCTTGGGATCTCATCCTGGAGGTGAAAGCACCAATGTTTTAATTATGAGACATTTCCTGGGTGTAGAGACAATAGTGGGTGGGAAGGTGAATATAGCGACAGTCAACAATCTTCATCTTGAGAATGATTCTATGCAACATAACTCGCATATTCGGGTTGCGGCCTTTATACGAGATTTCAAAATCTCAATTCTATTATGCAGTAGAATGCCTCACTCCAACATTATCCAACTGGTGTGGAGGGTTATTGGTGAAAATGAAGAGGGAACTGACCAAAGGTAAGCGACGAAACTTGAGACATTTTGGCTTCAGTTCGATTTTGGTTACTTTCTTTTTAGAGTGTTTGCCCCTATTTTGGTATCAGTGGATAGAGGTACCACATCCTCCTCCATAAGATCTGAGGTTGGTCAGATGGAGTGAGCTCATGCCTTGAGGTGGTGGGGGCTAGCAGATGCATTCCCTCCATAGTTTTTTATATGGCTTCATTTCCAACTGATTGTTGTGCATAACTATGCCTATGCAAGCATATATTTTAGATGGGATCTGGATCTACCTCTGCCACCGCACGAACAATGGACTGATGTAGGTAAAACTTGTTTTTGGATTTTTGAAGTTTTATGATTATTTTGTGGAAGTGTATCTGAGATTTAACTTGTGATAAATGTGCAGAAGTTGGACTAGAAAAGCCTCCTGGTATTTCACCAATATCATGGCGAGTAGCACGTCAGGTAGAAGATGCTCCCTATGAGGAAGGAGAAAACCCCATGGTGGAGATGGAATGCAATCTGGAAGTAATCAGCCATGGCATTCTAGAATACCCAACTATAGACAATGTGCCACTGCGATACCAGAGGCATATAGTCGAAATGTTTGTGAGACTACGTTGGTTATCAAGCCAAGTGGTTAGAGTAGTTTTGTGTTATCGCGAGTATCATGAAGGAGAATAATGTTTCTAGTTGTTTTTTGCACCATTGTAGGCTTCAAAAGCCATGTGTCTTGAAACACTTTATTTTTTTATATTTTGAGGGAAAAATCTGACATAAGCGATATATATATCTATATATATATTCATGTTTTATTTTCTACTTATGTGTTCATGTGTCATGGTGATATGATCAATTTTTATGATTTATGAAAATGTCTATCAAGAACATAATTTGCTAATCCATCTGTTAATGTATTCAAATTACATGGAATGTGTTGATATGTGATAAAATCAAAATTTCTTTCCAGTAATAGAACACGTAGATACATACACACGATTTTTGGATTTCTTACTTAATAGTGATTATTCAATTGTAACACAACGAGTTGTGAATCTAATTTAACAACTAAATTTCTAATGCCAGCAACTTCTTCTGACTATAGTTCAATGATTGCGTTGTATTCAGCAATATTATTAGTTGTCCATCCCAGGAAAATACCTTCTAAATCGACCAACTCGCCATCATGGGCAAAGAGTGCCCAAGCTATGGAAGAGAAATTATGTGTGCTACGACAAGCACCATCAACAAAACCAACATAATGGTTTGATGACATCTGCAAATCAAGTGGAACACAAGGTAATAAGAAAAACATGTCTGCAATGCAAACAATCACACCAAAAAAAAGACACACATTATTGTACAAAAGTAATATTTACACGGATGACCATGCGTAAAAATGTTCATATGGATTCCATGTTTAGACTCAGGTAATTGATCAATGGAGAATAAAAATGAAGTTTCGTCATTGTCATGACATGTAAGAATCAACTCGACCAAATAATGGAGTAAAACTCATAAAAGGTTATGCCCCCATGCCCCCTAAGCAAGTGATGGTCAGGAGTCACAATATGAAAACCCCATTGTGATAATGGGAAAACAATAAAGACTCGGTGAAAAATATCATGAAAGGAGGCGAGAAAAACTTAAACTCGTGATGAGGAAAAGGTGCCCCTAGTTGAAAGAGTGACAATTTCAGGTTGAACTGAAATGTCAATGGGACAAGGTTGCAATAATATTTCCCATATTAGCTTCAGACAAGACTTCATACACCAAAACAGGTGTTTGAAGTGGATGTGTTGGGTTATGAGAAATGAAAGCTTCAAGACATGAAAGAATCCCACTTAGGATTTCAAGAAATGAAGAAAAATGATGAATATCATTCCAAGGAGTTTCGTTAAGGGACATAACCTCAACAATACTTTTTTCAGTGGGGAATGTCTCATTCAAAGGATCCAGAGAATCCAAAGTACCCATCCAAGGACACTGCGCATAAGTATCTAGGTTCATACTGAAAAGAGCATGACTTTCTAAAGTAGCCATTGAACCCGAGAGAATTTCTTAATAAGCTTGTTCCAATGGACTTAGCGACATGGAATCACCAAACGAATCAATCTGATCTAGAGAAGGAATAATGCAAGGATCTGTAGAGATAGATGTCATATTGATCAAGGTGACATTCAGAGGTGGGAGAGAAAAAGTTCCTATTAAAGTAGAATATTTAAAAACACATGACCCCACACTCTCATATGGAATTTCAATATTTCGCACACATGGGACATTTCCGTTCGAGGCACCGGAAGAAAAAAAAGACAATTGGTCAATGGTGACTATTTTTCCTTCATGAGGAAAACGAAGCACCTAGAACAAAGAGGAAACCACAAAAAACATGGCAAGGGTCCAACTTCACCCAAGAAGAAGTTTGTAATTAAGATTTGTGTCTACAACTTCCACTTCTAGCTCAACAGTCTTTCCTTCCAAAGTGATATGAAAATTTGTGAGAATACCATACGGACGAAAACCTCTGCCATCAAAGGCCTCCAAGGTGTTCGAGAACTAGTTAAGGGATGGAGATCCAATGGATTTCCAACATGAAATAGACATGATGCACGTGGAAGCACCTTCATGAATGACAATCCCATGAATCATCTTTCCTTTTATAATAACTTGAATAAGAAAAGAAATCTGATGAGGAAGACAACTAACATGGTTTTCAAGATCGAAAATAATCAAACTAGAATGAGCAAGATCAATAGCTCCTATAGTAGACAACAATGATTTCCACTACATTTGACATGTTTGGAGAACTTCCAAAGTAGACATCATTGAAGGCGCCTGAGCTAGATCTTTGACTATAATGTAATGCTCTGAAGCTCTAGCATTCAGTTATAGGATGATTTCAGGAGCACAACTTTGGGAGGTGGTCAGAGAACAAATTCATTATTAGGTCCCTCAATATGGAGTGGACTATAACTAGATGGATCGGAAGTAGAAGGTTTATCAGTGGCTTCCTTCTCCATTGTCTGATTTTGAGGGGTTTGATAATCTTTTGATCGAGTAGCAACAGAGATAAGAAATGAAAGGTTTCCCCTGCTATTGCAAAAGTTTCCCCTGCTATTGCAAAGGATTACCTTGCTGCTGTAACAGTTGTTATACAATTCCTTGAGGGATACCCTATGGGTATTGGTAAGTTCCGAATGGAATTTGACCATATGCACCAAGAATAACAAATTGACCAGGTTGCACATGAGGTCCTGCTTGTGGAATATAGGGTGTTGATTTTGAATGCCTTTGAACCATATGGGACATAAGCTTGTTGGATTGGTATTTGGGCCATGTAAGGCTGTTGATACTAGATATTACCCAACATGGATGGACCAACAGGGTTGGGAATAGCACCAGGATAAGGTTGATTGACTCCAACCATGTGAGGTTATGATCCACTCACATGGGTTCCACTTGACACAAGAAGAATGTGGCTATGAATAAGGTTGTGGTACATTTTTTCCACTTAACGGAGGGATTGAGGAACTTACGGACGTATGAACCAAAATAGTCAGTTGTATTGGAATGGAAGGTTAAAATGACGATAAAGGTTGTCACTGAATCGTGAGTTGAATGGGTACTGACGTGACGACAGTTTGCACAGGAATTTGAGAGGTCACGTTTGGGATAAACGGACTAGAAGTAGGCATGACATTTAATGACCAATTAGGATTTTGGTACATATATGAAGCATTGGGAGTTCATGAAACTAATTGAGCTAAGGTTTTATAACTGTATGGAAGCATAGGCCCACTAGTTTCAGGAAGTTTCAGAGATGGGACTCTTCCCGTAAAAGGAAATCCTTCTTGAGGAAAGTCGTATTCATTCTCTTCATCAACATGAGGAGTGTGAGTGGCGGAAACTTTGGGAGGACCTTCACGAGAGGTTAGGATCTCACCTTCTGAATCTATGGATGGAAACAACTGGAGAGGAGGAATCTGAGATGTACGAAGAGATAACTCCAAAGGAACACCAGGTCGATCATAAGGACTGTAAGGATGCTGAGGAGATATCACAACAGGATCAAATAATGAATTCAGAGGATATAAAACAAACCTCTGTGCACTCTAAGGGGTTTCTGGATCAGACTCTTGAGGTGACAAAGAATCTGAAGGTGGTGGACGAGAAGAAAGGGGTTGGATACTTGGGACAATCCCAAGTTCAAGGCCTTGAGCTTCAAGTGACTGACGAAGTTCGAGATGAAATCCTTTTGAAGACCCTTTAGTATTAGATAAAGAAGGGGAACTTTGGGGTGAACTCAGTGGTTCAACCATAATCAATTTCTCTCAAGATTAGAAGAAGAAGAGATCATTCGTTTAGGGTTGATTCAAATTGAAATTTACAAGGAATTACTCAATACTGGGCCAAGAAGAAACTTCATGGGTTTGACATGTTATCATTGGCAATTAATTTTATTGACACGAAACAACAAACAAATCAAAATGTGTAATAAATAGGCAAGAGGGTTTACCAAGTATCTATAAACCACAATATACACTCTAGCCAAAATGAAGGACTTAATGTGTGGTGACCAATCTCCCCGAATGCTATGTTTGGTGTATCATGTTTACAAGGTGGTTGACTCGGTTAGCTATGGCTAAAGGATATAAACCTAATGGGGTCTCCCAATTTATATGTGATAGTACAAGGAGCACAAGTCTATGTTAGCATTGTCTAATGCAGAACTATTCGATGAGAGTGTCCCTATATACTTATCGTACTGAAGTGCCTTCGATATACCCGAAAGTACTAGAATACCTTTTATATACTTCCGTATTGGGATGGGATTTCACCCCCAGGATACACTGCAGGTAGTTAGCAACAACTTCTATGTTTAAAGACATCGAAACACGTCTCTAGCCTAAACCTCTAGATATTTGCATTAAGTGACAAATGCTCCTTAGATTAATTGAGGTAAATTTTAAGTTTATCTTGGATTAAGTTTCAATTTCGATGGCTCGGCGATGTCACATGTTCCTAAAATGCAACTAAATGATGAAAATGAAGCCTTTTCATTCGATGAAGGCTAAACTAACAAAGGAAGGGAGACAACCAAATAATGCATCAAGTAAACAAAATGCATCAACACAATTCCTTCCATTGCAATATGTAAAAACGAAATCTAATCTTTCATTTCATGAACAAATGTAATGCCAATATGAAATCTTATAGAAACGAAGATGACTTTCCTTTCACTAATATGCAATAATTATTTTTCTTTCACTTTGATTCAAACAATGCAAACTAGTGCAATGAGTAAAGGAAGATGCAATCAACTCAACTCAATGAAAATATCTTTCACTTTATGATTTCGAAAGCTAGAAATATCTCAAAAATACTTAAATGAAAAGATATTTCACTTTTTCTTTTTGAAACATAAGAATGAAGACAAGTATTTTCTATTAGCTCAACCAAAGCAAATAGTTTGTAACCTATTCTTGACAATGGAACTAAATAAATCTTCAAAGCATCAACACTATTTGAAACTAATGAAAACAACTTCACATCAATGAACCAAAAGAAACTTGGAAAAGATGTCCTCATTCCAAGAAGATGCTTGAATGGGAGCAATCGATCTCAGAAAAGCAAACCAAACAATGAGTGGAGGGTGACCTAGAAGCCCTAGAAGCCATAAAAAGCAATAAAGCTTCAAACACACATTACCAAAGTCAGGAGACAATTGCAGTTATACAGGCATAACAACCAAGACAAATATACTATAGGCAAACTGGAAAATCATTAACAGAGGGAAAAAAGACCAAGAACAAGAATAAAAACCCCAATTTTTCGTATCCTCTGAGATCATCACACCTTTTATAGGCAAAGAAGCAATGCAATGGTAATTAATGTGACTCTAATTAAAAAATCAACAATGACATCGTGTCTGTTAAGGCTAAACCTGCGATGAGAGAGGAAAATGAGGGAAAATAAAAAAATCTTCAAGATTATAATAGACTGGGTGTCCTAAAGCAATAACTAGTAAGTCCCAATAGCTACAAAGGAGTAGACAAATCAAAAAATTGATGGCTGGTCAAACTCATCATAAAACCTTATTGAAGGATTGGATGGAAAGGTTTATAGATTCCCCAGTGGAGTCGCCATTTTTCTATCTAGGCAATACTATCTGTAGAAAGAGGTGATCCCTCTAGCCCAATGAGTGGAACTAGCAACCTACATGATAATCTACTAGACAATTTCCTAAGTTACAATTGAAATAGAAGAAGCGGAAGATGGCCTACCTCATTTTGATGCTACAATATTCTCCTTTGTTGAAGATCTCGAATTTCTTGTGCCATGGTCTCACTTCTTATATGGTTTAAATGCCTTCACAAGAGATCAATACACAACAAATCATGCAAGTACAAATAGCATAATCGAAAGTAAGCTAGTTAAAAGATCAAGGAGCATTAAGATAAATGATGCATTAACATACACATTTATGAAAAATGAACCAGTAATTGTATGTATTAATAAAATAAAGCAGGAAACATACAACCAAGTCTTGGTGTCAATAAGCTCTCCTTGTGTGAATGTCCAAGTCCAAGCTCAAGCTCTCCAAGCACTCCTTCTCCAAGCCAAATGAGGAGCATGTAGGCACAATCTGAGCATAAGGGTGAAAATATCCAAAGACCAACCATTTGGGAATGGGAGAGGATGAATATATAGGCAGGGAAAGGGATCTAGAATCTCTCCAAATATAGAATAAGGCCCTCATCTTAAGGAGGTATCTCATAGGGATAAGACTAAAAGGCAAAGTTGAGAGAACTCGACCTCATCCATGCTAAACAACCTCCAACTCATCGTTCTAGAAGCCTCCAAATCACAAAGCTTCATGTCCTCTTTGGGAAAATTACCTTTTATGGATCATCACTGGTATCCAAGAAAAAAGCGCTATGGCGTCACGGGGCTATTATAGTCCAAATAACAACCATTGTGGTTTTCAGTGTTAGGGGGCTGATGATGCCGAAATTATTGTTTTAGTTCCATTTCCTTCATGGGAAACACAAGGCATCTTTCATCAGTGTTTTAGGGAGGATCTGAGCTACATATATGGATGAGTACATTGCATGATGGTCATGTTTCAGGGACTTTGGGGTATGTCATAGGGAAGTGCGGAAGGTGTGACAAAATACTGTGTAACACTTCCCTGATTTGGAGTTTTCACCACTTATCCTTTTATCCTATCCCTACATCAAAGGTGGATCTCTTACCTTAGATTGGTAATTGGATAAGAAGTCCCAACTTAATCTACTTCTATATATATTCTTAGCCTTTTATGTGGTTCAGGGTTGGCTTTTGGAGAGTGATTATGCCCTTATGCTATTGTAGTGATTGGTGATCATCTCATGCATTTAGGGTGATTGGAGGGGCATAATGTGACAAGGAAAGGACAAGTAAACAACTTGGAGGAGCTCTTCTACAACATCAACTACAATTTATGGTTGTAATCTCCCTCCATTTATATTAATGCAAATAATTCATTGTTTTCCTATATGTGGTGTTGTTATTTCACTTATTTCAATAACATGTTGATCTATTGAATGAAGTACTTAGATGATACTGCATAGGTTTCGTTTTTTCTTGGCTTGTGTTATCTGACTGTACAAGTTCTAATTTTGGCATTCGAAGCTGGAATTGGAGTTTCCAAGATAAATAAGGACCAAACTGTGTGAAGGATTCAATGTAGACCTCACTCTGTCATCTATTTACTTAAAGGAAAAGCATTGTGTCCCTTGTCTCTATGTTGTTCTAGGTTAGCCACCGACCTAGGGGAGATACTTTTGTCCGCAATTGTAAATCCCATATAACATTGGGGATTTTAACATGCCTGGTTTATGATGAATATTTGTCTGATGAATTAGTTCTGCTAGCTAATATTGTGATTACAAAAACATGTTCTGTATAGAAGAGCTATTGACAATGAATGATTGATTATTAAAACCAAAAAAAAGTTCATATAATTTCAATAGTAATTAAATCGACTTTTTATGATAGAATATTTCTAAGTGAATAGTTATTTAGAAATATGGTTTAAGTACATGGGAAAAAAGAAATGAATAACATATCTATGTGACTATGAATTATATAGTTAACCCAAAAGACATTTTTTCTCAAATCAAACACGAATGCAAAATATGAGTAAACTTTACGAAGATCTTCCATTACATAAATGAAATTTGCGTTTAAATAAAACTATTCAACTTACAAGCTAATGAAACCTGGTCTCTTGTTATATTCCTTCGACTGATCTCCAACAACCTTTGACATATCATAAACTCTGCCACTAAAATAAAAAGTTGCAATAGCGCAAGTTTTGCCCCCAATAAAAAGTCTAGATTTGAAAAAGAAAAATCCCATTAACCCATTTGATTTTTCTCCTCCTACAACTATAATCCCCTTTACAAAATTTCTTTAAAGCCTATAGTTGTAGGGAATAGGAACCTCGTCCTTATTCTCAAAACTGATATTTATTCATTTACAAGAATCTCCAAAAATGGAGAATTGTTGAGAGTAGTTTTCCAAATCCTTAATGAGAGTTGTAAATTCTCCATTATTCTATTTGCTAGTATTTTTCCATTTCTCCAAAGTGTCTGAGCTTCAACTTCTCCAAATAATCTCCTGCTACAAACAAATAAAAACTAAAATTAAATTGCATACTGGAAATAAGAAAAATAAATTCTCATGAAATTCCTAAATCAAAATAAATAAAATCCAAAGAATTTTCCATACTATGATTATTTCAAATGGATTTGATTAGCCTTTTATTAGTTCTTGGGAATGAGTTACTGTTAGCAGTTTTCCTAAACCAATGAAATTTGCACAAATCAAATTAGGAAAAACCAATTGTTATTGCGAATTCGTCACTTTGTCTTCAACTAAATTCTTGGGTCATTAAATGAATATTTTTTCTAAACTTATGTAGTATAGTTAGTAATAAAAATTAATTAAAAATTAATATTTGCAATTAAAAATAAATAATTTACAAAGACTAAAAATAATATATATTTTGTATATTTTTAGTCTAAGTGGTAAAAATCATTGAACTTTGGATGAGTGTAATTTGTAAACCGTGAGTCCAAATGAGATGAAATGCAACCTGATGGAAATCTAGTGAGAAGTCAAACGCAATGAAGCAATCATAGTGGAAATCCGAATAAAACAAAAATCTCGTAAAATTGTAACACACTTAACCAAAAGGGAGATATAACCAAAGTTTACGAAAAGGATCCTCATTATTATTATGAAGATAATAAATTAAGAAACGGGGGGGTTGTGATTTTACTACAACAAGTTCAAGCAGTGGAAGATCACATCGAGCATCAACAATAAGTTCTCCAACTCTTAAAGGATAACCTTACTTTGGTGCATAATTGAATGAAATAACAAGTCGATCAACATCACAGTGAAATTAGTTTTGATGTAGGCAACTAGGTATTTTTATGGCTACAACCATACAAACAAGTATGTAATTCTTCCTTGAAATTAACACAGTGGATTTCTTTTAATAAGGTAAATAATTCATAATGTTTGAGCCTTGTACTACATGGCCAACATAGTACATCATAATGTAAGTTCAATTGGGCTACCCAAGCACACATTTCCTTACTATTTATGAATAAAAATCTGAGGTATCTATTTTTCACCCATGTAACCCGTCATGAAATGCTATTGTAGGCTTATCCATTTCTTGGTACCTATATTTATTAAAAAAATTGAGTGCAGTTCTAAATTATTGTGTCTCATGCTCTAGGAAAACTCATGTCCATCAAACATTTTATATATGTATTTATTCACACACATAATGTTTGGAATATATATATATATATATAATATATATATATTATATATATATAATATATATATATATATATAGATATATATAGATATATATAGATATATATATATATTAGTTTAAGGCCTTATTATTTTTTTCTTCTAATCCCTAATGAAAATAACCCTTACATTGGGAAAATTGGCGCTTGTTTATTCAATTCCTAAATGGTGTATTGTTAATGTATATGCATACATGGTTATCAAGTTCACCTTGGGGCTTGTTCCACCTTTATTGAATCGATTCCAAGTCATGGTTTATATGTTATACATGTAACTCTATGGTTTTTCTCTCCACTATGGTTTCCACATATGCATGCATTACATGGTGATGGTTGTGGGCTGTGATCCACACTACATGGATGGAACCCTAGCTACCTAGTGGATTCAATGGTGAGGATTAGTCTTGGTTGATCAACTATTATGGTTGATTAGTTTGACATTATGGAAACTACCCTACCATACCCTATTATTGAAGTATCATTTTGATGTTGCTCTGGTTGAAAATTAATCTCTACAACCTCATATCAAACCCCACCATAACCAAAGGGGAGTTTTCCTCATTCGTGAGTGAAATGCCAATGGGTTTTTGTTGGTTTTGATTGAATATCTTGTCTCGAACTTAATACAGTCCCAAGCTTTGTCATGGCATGCACCTGGTTTCACTTCTTCGTAATTTTCTTAATTTTGTGTTCCTCTCTGAACTTTTATTTACATTGGAATTTTTATTTATGCCACTCTTACAATTTCACACTCTAATGTTTACTTTAGTTGTTTTTACAAGTACCCTAGCCTCTCCTTGAATTTCTTTTTAATGCCACATTAGTTTATATACAAATTTGGGTCATTTTTCAAAATCTCTAGGAGTATTCTCTTTCCACAATGATCTTCCTCGAGGTGAACTTACCTAAAATCATACCCCTAAGATTTTGAAGGGTTCTCTTTTATTTTTCTTCCTTGCATGGTATAATGTTTTAGGGACTAAACGTTTATTTTCCATGGTAGGTATATATGGAGTCTTGGTTTCTTAAATCACAGGTAAAATAGCCTAGCCACCTTAGTGTTCAAATTTCCTTATTTTAATTAATGTTTTGGTGATTTGAGAATAATTGATGACCTTACTCCTTTCCTCACAAGTTAGTACTAGTGGTTAGGATCCTTGGTGGGTGTGTGCTGAAATGGCATCAATTCTAAATCTTGCTTCTTTTCCTTTGAGTCACTACAAGTGCTTATTTCAATTTATTATTCTTGCCAAGATTCCATTGTTGTGAAAGAATCCTACCCTATTCATGGCTAGTTTATTTTGAGCTTTATGGTTTTAAATAGTAAGGGCCCTAAACTAACCAAATATATTGTTCTCATTGTCTGGAAATATTATAAAAAATATTAAGGGCATTTCCCACCTCTTTCTAAAACATTTATTCCATAGTATATGGGATCTATAATTGTTTTGATGTGAGGGTTTATCATCCTTCGAAGCCTTCATTACCTTTCCCTTATTTATTTGTTCTATGCTTGGGCATGAACAGATGGCTGCTAATGTAGGTTTCTCTATCCATTTCTAAAACAATGCACACACGCACACACATATATATATGGTTTCTCTATTAACAACACGTCTCTTATTTTAAAGACAATATGGCTCAGGCCTATAGGTTCTCAATTTTTTGGAAACTTTTCTCTATGTTAAATGGTAACAACTATGTATTTTTTTTTCTTTATTTTCAAATTATCTTGTAAATTTTAAAGGGTTCAACATGACCTTATTTCCTTGTTGAGTTATACTCTCTACTTATTTTTAATGCATACACACACATATATGAATAAAGGTATCAATATGACATTTTTCCCTTACCAGGCTATACTCTTTTTAACGGGACATTTTTCTTTTCTTGATTTTCATATATATAGGTGTGTGTGTGTGTGTGTGTGTGTGTTGTTTCTCTTAATAATTCTTCCTAGATATGTTAAACCAATTTTATTTTTCTAGCATATATAATCAATAATTTTAATTTATTTATAATACCCAACTAGGTGAGAATCCTATTGGAGATATGTAATGGGAGACTAGTTCTAGTATTTTGAGCCTTATCTCTCCAATGTTATAGTATATTTTTGCTTAGGTCCACGAACAATTTATTTTTCTCAGTAAGCCTGCATAACTAACCTGGGCATAACCACAACTTTCTGACTTTAGTACTATAACATATACATAACTTTTAGACTTGTTTTTACTATCACATATTCTAATACCAGTAAGCTTTGTATCTAGAATTTATCAATGGACAAACAATTTTCTTACTGCTTGGCACTATCTTTGTTATGAAAAAATTTATTTATAAATTTATTTTATGTTGTCTATAATTTCATTCATGATGTTTCTACTCAGAGATTCGAGGTGAAATTTTTGGGTAAATCCTTAATACCTCCTTCAAAAAATATGGTTTCTACTCTGCACTTGAGCACCTACACATACATGTAACAAGCAAAGATAAGAACACATACATCTGCATATATTTACATTTCCAAGCTCATTTACTAGTTACCAGTAAAACTTCTCATTTTTTCATCTATTATTTCAAAACCATTTAATTTAGTAGTAGAAATCTGTTCTATAACTTTCTAAAACAAGATAGCCATTAATTCCTATCATTCACAAATAATTTGACACTCATATACTTATCTAAATTCTTTCATAAAATAGGTTAAACAACTTCCACATTCCACCCGACCATGAACTAGATTTCTTTGATAGCTCCCCTCGATCTCCACTCCTCCTTGTTAGAAGAAAACAACATAGGAATCCTTTCAGTTCACCCCCTTAACCTTTTATGATCTGAGAAATTTTCGTGAATATTTTAAAAAAAATTGTTGGGAATAACAATTTTCGTTAGACCAAAACCCATAGATGTCAGTCAATGATTGCATTGCTAGAGATAAGGATCTGTGAGAGACAGTTAGTCCATGTCGTGAAGCACAAGGGAGCATTGGTTTATCCAATGTCTAAAAATCTCACCCCAACAGGTGTCGCATGTGTATGGAACTCGTGACCTACACTCTGATACCACTTGTTCGGAATCGTGATTATCATTAGACCAAAACCCGCAGGCATTAGTGAACAATTCCATCGCCAAAGATAAGGATCCATGAGAGGTAGTTAGTCCATGTCGCGAAACACACGAGGAGTGTTGGTTTATCCACTGTCCAACAAAATATCCAATATACAAGATATTTTACTAACGCTTATAGTTACATGTGAAAATCATGAGCAATTCATATTCTTAAAAAACACTTCAAAAAACCATCAACATGAAACAAGGAACAAATAAGAAGAAATCATAAACACACAATATGATAACAAATTTTGTCTAGTGTGGACTACGTCTCCGGGCCCTGGGTCAAGAGTGGGGAGGCCACTTAATTAGTCTCTATAAGTAAATTATGAGTACAAGATGCAATCATCTCTCTTAACACAAGAATGAAAGCCCTTATCTAGGGTGGCATGTCTCTCCTAGGACACGTTCTTCTATCAATAAATTTCACTCACAAGAAGCTCTCCTTCGACATGAGAAAGGGAAAATATATCACGTAAAGTGGCATATAATTATCCTCTCACACAAGGTGGCATAAATGGACCTCTCCCATACAATGGCATAAAAATGGACCTCTTAAATCTGTTAAAAATATTCGGATCATAATCTCAGCAAAAATCAAATGAACACATGATAAAAATACACCTTATACCTCCATGTTTGAAGATGGCCTGAAAAATTGACTACTCAGATGGAGAAATGACCTAATCCATCACATTTCTTGAGAAAAATCATGAAATCTAAGTTTAAACACAACCCATTTCTATCACGATCAAATCTGGGCTCCCCGAGAATCTTTTACATTCCTCACAAGGTTCTCTTCTAGACATGGGTGAAAATTTGGTTGCTCAGCTGATAAAATGGACTACGCCATCATAATCCTAATGAAATTCTAGTTCAGATGAGTATAAAATTGGCATAAGTATGACATCTTTAAAAACTAAGGAATATTTTATGGAATATTCCCCTATAATATTCTCTCCTCGAAAACTATGCCCCACCTGGGATGAGATATTTGCAGTCCTATTGATGGTTCATCCATTCTCTGATGGCGGGCGAATGGTAAAAATCAAGGACATATATATTTTCCTTGGAAGATAACAGAAATCTTCACCTCATGAGCCATTGACAAAGTGTGGTATTAATAGGCAGTGACCCTAGGTCAAACCCTGCGGGCTCCTTCCATGTTGGTCATTTTAAATTGGCATTAATTTAAATTTGGGTGGTCATTTTGTTGTGTAATGTGAATTTTTTGTCATGGTATGAGGTATTGTATTAATGGTTTCTATTTTGGGGCCACCCGTTAAGTGGGTCAGGCAGGTTTGATCACTGCCAACCCCGAACTAAATCAGATGGTTGTTGTATTATGGCCAACAAGCCATTGTATATTTTTTAATATATATACATAGTTGGTGGTGGGCAGGTCCACTGGGCTTGACCCTTATATATATATATATATATATATATATTAATATATATATATATATATATATATATATATATATATATATATATAATATATATATATATATATATAATATATATATATATATATATATATATATATATATATATATAATAACCACAACTAAAAAAATGTTGACTACATTTTCAGGGGTTATTAGACAAATTAAGTAGGTGAAAATTTGACTAGTTTCGACCATTGTGCATTGCCAAATTATTGCTCAGTAAATGACCGCAAATTGGAGCAGATTCTACCAAATTTAGCCAATTTTCTAGATTTGGTGTGCCTCCAACTTTAGCTAGTGACAAAATTACTAATCCATTAGACCTGAACTTTGACTGCGAATAAATTGTACAAACGACGTCAGTTTTTAGTGTCATCTGCACCATTTGAATTAGGATGAAAAGCTCTTCATTTTGGGTTTTGTTTCAATGAAATAAAATAATTTCTATTTTTGAGCCTTTCCAGAGCCACTATGATCATTCCTCCCCATTGAGTAGCTTTTGGTCCTCCAAAAGCATAAACATGATTTGTAATCTACTGTACTCCCTTATCTACATAAGAAGTGCCCTAATAGGCCACACTTCCTTCTCCTTCACCTTTTTACTTTGGAGCCATTAGTGATGAATTGAATCCTATATTCTATGTAAAATGTAGTACAACTTTCAAAATACATGTCCTTTTACAAGACCAATCATGACCCAAGAAAACCCCATACTTTTCAAGAGTTGATAACACACTCATGGTCAAGTTTACATCACACTCACAATAGAAACCAATACCCAAGCTATCAACTAAAAGGCCAAAAATATCACTATGTTGTTTTCATAAGTGATGGAAAACACTTCATCACTTTTACAAACATGTTGCAATATGTGATTTACAAAATTTGGCCATGCTCAACTACTTAAAAATGCTACCCATCTCTTACCTAACTAGGTTAATGGGTTCTCTTCCTGTAGTTGGATTTCTCATTGAATTGCTTCACTGACAAGTTCTTTATGTTCCCTCTTGAGTTCCAACTCTAAATAGAGCTCCTGATAGGTGACCCTCTGATCTCCACCTTTGTCATGATGGTTGCAAAATTTATTTCTTTTGTAGACTTTCTTGACCTTCTTCTAGACCTAATGTGGAGAAGGGCCTTCATGTCTTGTTCTATTCCTCGCTACCATTCTTTTCTAACACTTGGAAACAACATGGTTATCCAAGCCACAGAAGTAACATGGTTTTCTATGGCACAAATTATTCTCATCATTATCAATCTACTTGTACTCAAAAGGAACATTAGATTATCGACACATTTTATACCTTGCTCGGTTGTCTCTGGTGGAAGCCTAGTCATAATTGCTTTTCATAGCTCTTTTTCTACAACGTTCACTATCACGGGAATATATTGATGTGCTCTGAGCATCCTCTTTTGCTTGATGGCTTTTCAAATGGCTTGGAAGCCTCTATTTCCTTCGAACATTCTCCTCTAATGTAACCCAATCCTACAAATTGAGATAATTCCACCACTTGGATGGGATTCACAATGCCTTGGCCATCAACTCCTATGTCATTTCCTTCATATCCCATATTATTCACTAGTCTTTTACCAATTCCTATAGTGTGCTTTTCTAAAGCACCCAAATCACCATCATGTGAAAATGAAACTGAAGAACTACCAACAATGTTTACCTCAACTCTTGATTTTGAAGCAGGTGATGATGGCTTCATTAAGCCTTCGCTCACTTCAACTTTTCTAAGGTCTCTTCTATCTATCATAATTGAAGCTACAATATTTTCTTCTCCTCTTCTACTTCTTATAAAATTATCCTCAATTCAGCATTCTCTGCTTGAAGGCTTTGGTTGATCTCTTCATTTTAATGATAAAAAGAAGATGAAAAAGAAGAATATTGACCTGAGGATGGAAATGGAGCATCATCATTTTCTCTCTTTTTATCCTCTTCCCTTTTCGCTATTTTCTCCTCATAATCTGCAAATAATATATCTTTCATGTTTTCCATCCTATATAATTCCTTGTAGAGAAATTTGTTCTTCTCCATTTCCCTTCTTGTTGCACATTCAACCTCTCCCATAATGACATACACAATCCTTGGAAAAATGGTCAAACCCCTCTGATACCTCTTAAATTGGGAAGCTTTTGTGAACTCTATCAAACAAAAATATCCAATAAATAAATCCTTCTACTGACACTTATATTTGCATGTCAAAATCATGAGCAATTCATATTCTTAAACAACACTTTACCAAACCATCAACATGAAACAAGGAATAAATCAAAAGCAATCATAAACACACAATATGATAACAGGTTTTTTCTGGTGTGAACTACCTCTCTGGGCCTTAGGTCAAGAGTGGGGAGTCTGATTCATTAGTATTTACAAGGAAATGATGAATCCATGATGCAACTGTCTCTATCAACATAAGGATGAAACCACTTATCTAGGGTGGCATGTCTATTGCAAGAGATGTTCTTATATTGATAACTCCCACTCGCAATAAGTTATCCTTCAACATGACAAAGTAACAATATTTCATATTACGTGGCATACAATGATCCTCTCACACAAGTTGGCATAAATGGACCTCTCCCATACAATGGCATAAAAATGGACCTCTTGAATTTCTCGATAAGATTTACATCATAGTCTCAACAAAAATTAAATGAAAACATAATAAAAAAAACACCTTATGCCTCAAAGTTTTAGGATAGGTTGAAAATCAGCTACTCGAATGAAGAAACAGCCTATGTCATTTCATTCCATGAGAAAAACTGTGAAATTTGAGTATAAACATGGTCCCTTTCTATCATGGCCAAATTTGGGCTCCATGAGATTCTTTTAGATTCCTCACAAGATTCTCTTATGGACATCGACAAAATTTTAGCTGCTCAAATGAATAAATGGACCACACCATCAAACCCTTGATGAAATTACAATTCCACTAAGTATAAACTTGGCGTAATTCTAACACCTTCAAAAATCAGCCCCCGGGGAATCTTTTGGATTCCTCAATGATTTTGCATATGGAATATTCTGTGAAATATTCTACGGAATATTCACTTGGAATATTCTCTTCTAAAAAACTATGCTCCTCCTAGGTTGGGTTATGCACGGTCCCATTCATGGTTCCTTTGTTCTTCGATGGTGGGAAAATGGTAAAAATCAAGGTCATATATATTTTTTCTAGGCAAATAATACAAAGCTTAACCTCATGGGCTATTGGAAAAGTCTGGTATTAATAAGTGAGTGATCCTGGGTCAAATTCCATGAGTTCGTTGTGCATTGATCACTTTAAATTGGTGTTAATTTAAATTTGGGTGGTAGTTTTGTTGGCAATGGGCATTGCTTATTATGGTATGAGGTGGTGTATTAATGGTTGCCATTTTAGGGCTACCTGTTAGGTGGGACGAACACCTATGCAGTGCGTGTTCGATACCCGCTGACCCCAAACTAATCACACGATCATTGTATTATATTGAATGGGTTATTGTATATTTTAATATTTATATAGGGATTGGGTTGGGCTAGCTCGCGAGACCTTCACCCCTATATCTATTATATATAGATATATAATATATATATATATATATTATATATTATATATAATATATATATATATATAGATATATATATATAATATATATATATATATATTATATATTATTTTTAATAACCACAACTGAAAAACCGTCGACCAATTTTTTAAGGTTTACTAGATAAATAAGGTAGGAAACAAATTGACTAGCTACAGACACCATGTAGTGCCAAATTTATCCAGTCTGTTATATTTGGTGAGCCCCCAACTTTAGCTAGTGACAAAAGTACCTGTCCTTTTGACCTGAACTTTGACTGTGAATAAATTATACGCATGAAGTCATATTTGAGTGTCATATACACCGTTGGAATCAGGATGACAAGCTGTTTGTTGGGTCCCGATCTTAACGCAATCCAAGCACTTCGATTTTTTAGCCTTTCTGGAGCCACCTAGATCATTTGATCAATGTCGTGTTAAGTTTCTAGGTTTCAAAACTAGTCTTTCTCTACCACTAGTTATGTTCTACTAGAAACTCCCTTTATTTCTCGTGGTTCTTATTGTACGGATTCCACTCCAAGACATTTATCCGTAGTCATGTAATTCTTGTGGTCTGCCTCTACCACTAGTTTTTCTAAATGGAAAAAGGGATGATTTTATTCCTCTAATTCCTACCCTTCCTTAGGAATAATTGATTCTAACCATTTCACCCTAGCAGTTAGGAGTCAAATCTCGTATGTTAGCCTTTAACATATTTTTTAGAATAATAATATACAACAATTTTTTTTTTAAATAAGTGAATATTTACATTATCACATTATGTCACTTGTCCCATTTGACCTTTTAGCCACACACTAACATGAAAGTCATAAAAAATATTGGGGTATTACAAGGGCATACCTACACTAATTTATGTTTGACAAGAATTTTTTTTATAGTTAAAGAGGGCTATAAGGAAAGGATGTTTATTATTTTCCAAAGGAAAACAAGTTAAATCCTTGGATGATTTAGAAGTTATTCAAAATTACAAGAATGTATTTCCATATGAGATTCTTAGTTTTTCGCCTAAAAGAGACATATATTTCTCGATAGAATTAGTATCAAGAGTTGTATTGGTATCAAAAGAACCTTACAAGATGATTATACTTGAATTAGTAGAGTTAAAAATGTAGTTATAGGAGTTATTAAACAAGTAGTACATCAAATTGAGTGTTTCACCATGGGGTGCACAAGTCTTATTTGTTAAAAAAAATGGAATTTTTAGGTTATGCATTGATTATGGACAACTAAATAAATTGACAATCAAGAATAATTACCCATTTCTCAGAATTGACAATTTATTTGATCAAGGAAGAGGAGAAACTATTTTTCCTAAAATAGGTCTCACGTTTGGTTATCTCATAGCAAAGTATTAAAGAAGAAGATATTCCTAAACAAACTTTCCTAACCGAATTTGTGCACTATGAGTTTACAATGCTTCCCTTTAGACTTACAAATGCACCTGCGACTTTTATGTGCTTAATGGATAATGCTTTTAGCAAATTTAGGGATAAATTCATACTAATATTTATAGATGATATATTTAATTATTAAAAGCCATTATGGTAGCACAAGAAATATTTAGAAATAGTGCTACAGTCTCTACGGGACCATCAGTTGTACACTCGGTTCAGAAAGTGTCAATTTTATCAAGATAAGATACAATATTTAGGACATGTGATATCTAAATATGGAATAGTGGTGGATCATGAAAAGGTAAAGTTCACTCTTAATTTTCCAATACCTAAGGATGTGGAAAACATTATATCATTCATGGGTATCATAGGATACTATTGAAGATTCATAGAGGGGTTTTCTAGATTAGCTTACTCCATACCCTCTCTATAGAGGAAACGTGATAATTTGAGTGGAATCAGAAATTGCAAGAGAGCTTTGCACAAATAAAACATTTACGTACTATTACATCTATGCTAAAAATAATGGACCCTGATAAAGGCATTACAATTTGTGCTAATACTTGTTTGTAGGTTTTGGGAGGAGTGTTCGTGCAGGAAAATTATGTGTTGGCTTACAAAAATCACAAATCAAAATACCATAAAATAAATCATCTAGTTTATGACCTTGAATTAGTTGGAGTTATTCACAAACTTAAGATGTGGAAACACTATTTAATTGGTAATAAAATTACCTTAGTAATTAATCATTTGAGTTTAAAATATTATTTCAGCCAACCTGACAAGAATGCCAAGCAAGCTGAACGAATGGCCTTCTTGAGTGAATATAACTTTGACATTAAGAATATAAAAGGGAAAGCAAAAAATTGTGGAAACTCTAAGTCGAAGTCTGAAGCCAATTTGTGAGGTAATAGTAGGTAGTACTGAGACAAACTTTATAGAACATATGAGGACATTTCCATTAAAAAATAAAGATTATAATTAGATTTGTGAAAAAGTGAAAAATGGAATTGATCATGGAGAATAGTTAGATTATACAATTAATGAAAATGGGATATTAACATATAAAAACATAATTTATGTTCCTGGCATAGCTAGGGTTAAACTATCAATATTGGATGAGAATCACAAAAGATTGTTTTCAGCCCAACCAAGTTATCATAAAATTGTTACATCTCTATTGGCCATGGAATCCCCAAAGGCATGTTTTGGGGCTTAAAGCCCAAGTTTTGGCCGAATCTTGTTGTAAAATCTCCTCGACTTACGAGCACGTGGCATGAAAGTAGAATAGAGTCACAGGGTTGTCCACCCTATTTTTTGTAATGTAATGTCGGCTGGATAGACCTAACCATGGTTCGCAGACCATGGGATTGAATAAATAAAGTGAGGCTGTAAGCGTAAAAGATAGCTAACAAATGGAATAGAAGAAGATAAGTCTAAGTGATTGAGTTGAAGTGTAAAGTGTGTCTGTGGGTCGTAGAGTAGGAGAAGGCTCTGCAGCTGAGTGCACAAAGGCCTAGTAGTCCACAATTGAGTGTGTATAGCCCTACAGCTGAGTGCGCAGGGCAGGTCAAGTCTGTAACCATTAGAGAATCAATAAAGAGAAGTTTTTCTATAATTATATGTATCTTCTCCTGGTTTAATACATGATTGGATATAATTTGCGAGTATATTATTTATTTACTATGCAAACCTATATGAATGTTTTGTATTATTAAGTATAACTTAAGACACTTAATTAGGCAAAGGTGCTTAATTAATACTGGAAGATAAATAAGATCTTGGGTAATAGCGCAGAGCGCGACATAGCCCCTCGTTAGGGTTGCGTGAAGGAAGCGTATCAGGCTGCAAGGAATGGAAGGTGCACGAAGCCACCTGTGCGCAGGAACAAACGAAGGACCAGTCGAACCTCTCAAACATCTCAAGGGTATGGAAACTTGGTTCTAGCACCCTCCCATAATACTTTGGGTGAGACCTCAATCCGTGCTCTGCGGACTATTGCCGAAAGGGCCAGTAGTAGAGGGATTTGTTGTGCTAATTAACTTTGAACCTGGGTCAGGCCCCAACAAGCCAACAAATGCTTCCTTTGCCGGGACCGGGATCTGCATAGAGATGTCTGATGTCGTATCACTGGAATCTGATAAAGAAAGGAATTGAAGAGTGGTTGCACAGTAAGATTCACAAGTCCACAATGCAAGAAAACATAAATCTGCGACTGTCAAAGGAAGAGTGGTTAGATTGCTACTTGTATATGGAGATCCATGAAATTTTCTTCTCATCCTTCCCTACTGAGTTGTACGAGTGGATCACAAAGCTAGCAGATAGCCAAGGAAGGTGTAAACTCAACAAACCTATTGTGTGGACTCCAAAATTGGTGCGCAGACTGGAAGCATCAGAAGATAAGATCGTGCACACTATCAATCACTGGCTCAATCGAATCATAGGAGGATTCATCACCGAATTTGGGATAGATACTTCAGTCAGCTATAGTGAGGCAGAACGATGTTTCCTCAAGGGACCGTGAGGTAATTAAGTTAAATATTTTAACACTTGGATTAAAATGCTACTGTGTGAAAAACAAGTTATGTGAATAAATTGATGTTTGGGGCTATGCGGAGTGGGAAAATCTATGGAAAATAAGGTAGCACTAGCCCTTTGATTTCACCTCCATGAGGGGGAGGAGAAGAGATCATGAAAGTTTCGCTAAGAAGTGAGATCAATATGAGAAGGTAGAGAATTCCACACATACCACCCGCACCCACACCACCACTAGTTTCACCATCTTCACCCTCGACTTCACCCATACCACCTCCACCACCACCGTGAAGTAGTATGGCCAACACAATCAAGCTACCAGTGTTCAAAGGAGTAGGGAATGAAGATCCAGACCAGTTTCAGTTTGTGATAAAAGTTGTATGGGAATCACAGGGTGTCACAGACGAAAATATAAAGAGGGTGACATTGGTCAGTGCTCTACAGGATCATGCACTAACCTTGTACATTAAGCATTCCAATGACAATCCAAATGTGGGGATAGTGGATATCCAAGTTGCGCTAAACAAAAAATTTAGCAGGCCAAAATCAGAGGCACAGTCAATCATTGGATTCAAGGAAATCACAATGCTACCACGCGAAACCTCGTGGGAGTTATATCAAAGACTAAAGTGCACAATTCGCGAAGTGAACATGACATTAATAGATGGGCAATGCCACAAATGGTTTGTAGCATCATTAACACCACATCTATAGAACATGTTGTCGCAACAAAGCCTAACCACTTAGATTGAGGCTTTGGAGGTTGCAATGAGATTACACGAGACTCGGATACAAGATCTTAACCCGGGAGTTCAACAGATTCACGCGCAGTTGAAAAACTTGTGCCTTGAGATGTAGAGTTTGAAACAAGATAGGACGGCTTGCCCAGAAGTGCACGACGAGGTATGGTGCCTAAAATGCAAGGGACAGGGGCACGACAAGGACCACTACACGATGTTCACAAATTACCTTGCAGGAGGAGGGCCAATGCCACTAAGACTGGAGGCACAAGCAACACCAAGTGCGGTGCCTACGTTATGGTGTGCGATTTATCAGATAGGAGGAAAGCATGCTATATAAAACTGCCATCTATTACAGAAGTATACATAGAATTCCCAACAGTTTTTATGTAATTTATGTAGGTCAGTAGGACATGATGAGTGCACTTGTAGAAGTTATGAACTGATGATGGATCAAACTCCTACCTACAAAGTTCAGGTCGAAACACATGCCCTCGATCAAAACACTAGAATGGTGCGCACTTGATTTTAGGGGCATGGATGAGGCCGAGGTGGAGGGGACCAGGAAGAGGTCGCAGACAACTGATATGTTATAATTTTGGAGTGCCAGGACATTATGCCCACAATTGTACCAATTCAACACGAGCATCATTCTTGTATTTTACATTGTTTGATCATGAGACAGAGGACTGTCCAACACTAATAGCGAGGTTGCATGATAAAGGAGCACTCCAGTGTCCCCCGACTCAGAACATACAAATGATGAGGTCTGAGCCATGTGAGGAAGACCCTAATGTAAATATTGTGCTTTGAAGTGGTATTACGACTGAGGATGACAAAGGAAAGTAGCCTGAGGAAAGTACCTAAGTTCGCAAGGCCCCAACGAAGGAACCAAAATTTGATTTGGAACATTCTAAGGAGACCTTCATGCAAGCTAAGAGGAGCCTCGCTGATGCCTCCACTTCAGGAAGTAAGGACAGACTGGAGCCAGAAATCAACCCATCAATGCTCACTACATTCTTGGAGACATGCATGAAGCTACTTCGCGACAGCAAGGCTATAAATGGGCTACAAGAACTCATAGCTAGATGTGTTGGGACTGCGTTAGGAGAACCGTGTGTAGTCCAGAAGCTCAAGAAGCACACGGTGCAAATAGGAAGGGAGATGAGATTGACCGTGTAGATCGAGGAATATGAGATGGACCAAGTATTTCTAGATCTAGGATCAGATGCAAACGTCCTGCCAAAGCAGACATGGGAGCGCATGGGCAGGCCTATGCTACAATGGTCTCCTATCCAACTGCAAATGGAAAACCAGCAAAAGATCCTACCTATGGGGAGGTTGCAGGGAATCACAATAGACATCAAAGGAGCAAGCGCACTAGCAGATTTCGAAGTGATAGAGATTGTTGATGAAAAAAATCCCTACCCCCCACTATTGGGAATAGATTATGCCACTGACTTGAATGGAGTGATAAATCTAAAGAAGTGCAAGATGATCTCTGAGAAAAGTCTCTACACATAGTGTACCTTTATACCCTGTACAAGGATCATGCTACACAGAGCCAGTGCATGACTATGACAGCGATGAAGATTTGGACTACATCTACAAGATAACCGCATGAGAGTAGGATTGGGTAAATTCAACCACAGATGGCTGAATATCTTGGGAGTGAAAAAGCTCTTGCACATCAAATTCTAATGAGGAGATAGAACGATGGAAGAACTGGTTACATGAGGTAACCATTCTCAACTGTAACATCATCACAAGGTCGATACACTACGTGGCAATAGAGGTAAGAGATCTACCTACATATGACAGGTTGAGCGAGGTGGATGACTTCCTAAACAAATTTGAAAGAGAAGTACCAGAACAACAATGTTTCGACGCTCTCACATGGGTACTGTGAGATACACCCACAAGATGGTGGGGGACACACCAAAGAAGTTTTGAGGACTGGTGCGAATGCAAAAGGATGATGCTCATGCAGATTGGTAAGCCTCAGATACAATTGAAATACAAGTATAATAAATGAACCAGCCTGCACACCCACATATCCAGGTGGATATGGGCATATGGCAAAAAACCTGCATGAACGCACATCGTCCTCGTGGTAGGAGACACGATCGGCAAGCAAGTGTGGGTAAGGTAATGGTGCGAACGACCTCTCTGATTGGGACCACGAAGTATGGAAAGACCAAGTGCGTAGAAGAATATCAACGCAGAAGCTTTTAACAAAGTACGTGAACAAGGTCCACAATGTGAAGCAGACTGATTGGGACCTATACATACCTACAATATTATGGTATTATATGACAATGTGCAAGAAACTGATGGGACAAACACCTTTCTAGTTAGTTTATGGTGTGGAAGTTGTCTTGCCAATGGAGTATATTGTACCTGGTTTGCGCATAGAAACGCTCATAGGTATGACGGACCGCGAAGCCCTGGAAGAAAGGCTCGTGTAATTGGAAGAACATGAGGACGAACGGTTCCTCGCTAGCTTTCATCAACAGGTGCAAAAGCAACGTGAGAAGGCTTGGCATCATCACCATATTAAGTTGCACACCATCAAGGTAAATGATTTAGTGTTGTTGTATGACAGTAAGTTTGATAAATTCCCAGGAAAATTTAGAATGCATTGGCTGGGACCATATTTTATTAAGGAGGTCATAGATGGAGGCATGGTACATCTAGTCAAACTAAATGTAGAGCCTCTTCCAGACAAAGTGAATGGCAGCCTCCTAAAGCCCTATACGGGAGGCCCGACTATCTGACTAGCAGGCAGAAGCACATTCTTCATGCTCAAAGGATCCAGACAAAGGTGAGGGACTATAAACAAATGTAGGGGATACTGACACAAATGCAGAGAACTAGTTCTAACACAGAGGCCTCGAAACAACGTATGCAGCAGATCCACCAAGCAGCAACCCAATGCGCTGCTGACCTTGCCATATTTCAAGAACAGTTGGAGGGACTCCGCGTAAAGATCTCTGTGTCGACAGAGTGACTTGAGGGCATGTCATGATGTTTGTGTTGGGGGCCTGTTGGGCATGGAATCGCCCCAAGGCATTTTTTGGGGCTTAAAGCCCGAGTTTTGACCGGATCTTGTTGTAAAATCTATGTGAATTACGGGCGCGGGGCACTAAAGTAGAATAGAGTCACAGGGTTGTCCACCCTAGTTTTTGTAATGCAATGTTGGCTAGATAGACCTACCCATGGTCCGTAGACTATGCGATTGTCTAAATAGAGCGAGGCTCTAAGTGTAAAAGATAGGTAACAAATGGAATAGAAGAAGAGAAGTCTAAGTGATTGAGTCGAAGCGTAAAGTGTGTCTGTGGGTCGTAGAGTAGGAGAAGGCTCTACAGCTAAGTACGTAGAGGCCTAGTAGACCGCAGCTGAGTGCGCAGGGTGGGTCAAGTCTGTAACCATTGGAGAATCAATAAAGAGAAGTTTTGCTATAATTTTGTGTATATTTTCTTGGTTTAATGCATTATTGGATATAATTTGCAAGTATATTGTTTATTTACTGTGCGAACCTGTATGAATGTTCTATATTATTAAGTATGACTTAAGACACTTAAGTAGGCAAAAGTGCTTAATTAATACCGAAAGATAAATAAGATCTAAGGTAATAGCGCAGAGCACAGCACAGACCCTGGTTAGGGCTGTGTGAAGGCAGGGTATCAAGCCACGAGGAACGGAAGATGCACGAAGCCACCTCCACGCAGGAACAAACAAAGGGCCAGTCGAACCTCTCAGACATCTCAAGGGTGTGGAAACCTGGCTCTAGCACCGTCCCATACTATGTCGGGTGAGACCTCAGTTTGTGCTCCGCAGACTGTTGCTGAAAGGACTAGTAGTACAGGGATTTGTTTGGCTAATTAACTCTGAACTTGGGTCAGGCCCCAACAAGCCAACAATATCTTAGAAAGGAGTTATTTTGGTGTGGTATGAAGAAGAAGGTATCTGAGTGACCCAAGATCGTTTCCTCAGTGATGTTAAACGAAATTTCCTGAAGAGCATGAAAACACCATAAATGAAACATCCATGAAGAAGTAACAAAAAATCAAGACAATATACACAATGCACCATTATTTTTGTTAACATAGTTCACTCACAATGTGTGATCTACATCTTTGTGCCAAGATTCAAAGTGGAGAGGCATCTATATTACCTCAAGAAAATTATGGCAATTACATGGAAAAATACATGGAAATACTTCACATCTTGAGATGAATTGAAATTATACTACTCAAACTGCAACATACTCCATACCAACAACTTCACCTCATAATTCTACCACTTCAGAATATAAACACGACCTTCTGACATGTGCAAGGCTGCTTGAAATTTTATGGCAAGCATTTAATGACACATGTGGGATTCTTCCATGTACCCTCATATTTTCTTCCCAAATCCAATTTTTTAGTGCCTCATTGGATTCCTTGTGAAATTCTGAGAAGAATGAGTATAAACTTGACTACCTTCTAACAAGTGCAACTCCATCTTGTAAAACATGCCAATCATTAATGCCATGCATGGGTTTTAGCCATGAGCCCTCACATCTACTGCTCAAATCACAATTCTGACTGCATCAGCAAATAACTTGTTAAATTATGAGAAAAATGAGTATAAACTTAACGAGGTTCTGGTAACTTTCTCCTCCTTGTCAAAATTCCTGCCACAAAAAATTAGAATATGGTTAGAACATTCCCATAATATTTCATAGAATATTCCTTGGGATATGCTCAAAATATTCCCTAAATTTTTGTGCCCATCTCATCCTTTGTGATGAGTTTTCACTGGCCTAGCCTCCATTTGTCTACCCGTCGTGGGGTTAGTCATGGCTCTCCCATTGCCATGTGAGCAGATTGGATTTAAATACCTTATGTCAGGTGAAGTTTACAAATTTGGTTGTTTGGGAAGTTGGTTGGCAAGTTATATTCAAGGTATATTTTTGTGGGAGCCCTTGGGGTCAAACTTGCGAGCCTCTCGCTTCTTTTGTTTTATGTGTAACAACATATAATAACAACATGTGTGTTATTTTCATATAGTTTTGTTTAAGCCCATAAAGAAAATAAAACCAAAATCCATGTCCATAATAAAAAATCATGTTGCACACACTCTAAGGTCATATGGCCTAATTTCAAGTGCCATGTGGCACTTTCCCATTGGGCCACATGGTCACTTCTCTTTGGTTTACTGCATGAACAATCACCATGCAACAGAACTTGGCAATGAGTCCCACATGTCAAATTGTGTGTTGAAACGTTACCATATAGTAACACATCATCTACTATGGTTCCCACCTGAGCCAGTTCATTGGGCTATCACGTCGAACATGTGGGTCCCACCTCCACATATTTTTTTTTGTTTGTGCCAAATATCAAATGAGAATAACTTCCTCATACGAACTCAGATGGAAGTTTTACTTGCACCATTGGAATCGGTTCATTGAGCTTCACAACATCACCATATTTCATGGAATTTTGACCACTTTTATTTTTGAGGTTTTCTATAGATTCCTAGATCATTCATCCCTACTAAAGGACATTTGGACCCCATAAGTTACATACAAATATCATACATGTTTTCTTTGATTTACAACATAACTCATATCCTTTGCTATCCAACAAAAGGCCAAAATATCAATGCGTTGCAATTCATCACATTTTCATGTTTTTTCCCATATATGGGGTATTTAGAAGCAATATCCAATTTATAATGGTGGCCATACTCAACTACTTAAAAGTACTACCCATCTCTTACCTAACCAGGCTAATGGCATTTCTTGGTGTGGTTGTGTTCCTTCTTTAACTTCTTCACGGGTTGGTTCCTTCACAGGTGCTTTAATAAGATTTTGGTTCTTCTTGGGACACAACTTTGTATGGAACTTCCAACATGTAGCTCTCTAGATTCCTCTTTTCTTTCAACAAGTGCAATGGTTATTCTTCATCCAGACTTTCGTTCCATTATTTTTCTCCCATTGTGGAGAGGGATACTTATGCCATGGCTTCTTCCTTGAATGATTGGCTTTGGTGTAGCTCTAGCAAGGCAAACTTGACTTACCTTGCTCTTTGAAATGCCCACCTCCATTTGGAGATGACTGAAAATCACGATTGTTGGAATGGTGTGATGTGCTCTCAACCTTTATTGATTCAAACTCTCTTTATTTTGAACCTTTGGAGTGTCCTTCATTGGTGGTCTTGGGACTTCTTTCTTTAGTGGAATTGGAACATTCTCCAACTTCCTATCTAACATAGCGCAATATTGCATATCAATATAGGTTCACAACTTGGATGGGATTCACAATGCCTTGGCTCTAAGCTCCTATGCTCTTTCCTTCATATTCATCCTTTTCATTAGCTTCAAACCAATGCATATAGTGTGATTTTAAAAAGAACCAAAATCTTCATCATAACGAGAACATGGAACTGAAGAATCACTGACATTGTTTACCTCAGTTGTCAATTCTAGATTGGGTGAGGATGGGTTTTCTAAGCCTTCATTATGTTTCACCTTTTCCAAGGCCTCTTTTGTGTCTTCTAATTGAAGTTGCAATCCTTGCTTATCATCGTCTGTGTCTTGTAGCAATCTCATCAACTCAACATCCTTTGCTTGAATTCTCTAGTTGATTTCCTTGAGTTCTTGGCTCCATGCATTCTTTGATGCTTTGTCTATCTTTGTTCCAACATTTACAATCCCAACAGTTATAATAGTCATCTCGTCACCTGAATCAGAACCTAAGTCATGTTGCACTCTAGAAAAATCTTTCTACTTCCCTTTTCCACCATCCTTCTTAGGCTTTACCTCCAGATCTAGTTTCCAAAAGTGATCCTCATCATGCCTATATTTCTTGCAATGAGCGCAAGAGGTATTTATTTCATTTTTATTTACTATCACTATATTCTTTGTATGGTCATCTCGTTCATGCTTTTCCCTTTTTTTCAAGAAGAATTTCTTTCACACTTACTTCATATATATTAGTGCGATCAAACAATAACAATGAGTGATGAAGATAATTGTATAAAGTTCGAAAATATTTCATCAAAGTCTCTGTTGATTCTAAGGGAATATTTAATTCCAATGCTTGATTCCTAAAATATTATATAAAACTTTGAACATTTTGACATTTACCTTGTCTAAAATGTTGTCATTCCATCATGGATTTTCGCTTGTAAACTAATGGGTAAAATTTTCCTTTTAATGGAGAATCAAACTTATACCATGATGAGAGGACCTTACCATTATGCTTACTACCACTCTAAAGCTTGCTCTCCCAGAATACAAGAGTTGTTCTTTGTAGTCAAAGAGATGCCAACTAAATATTTTCTTCATCCTCTTTGACCTGTTGTATATGAAAATACACTTTAATTTGTATAATCCAATTGTTTAGTTTCTCTGCATTAGCTTCTCCATTAAACATGGGAAAACCAAATTTCACATCTAACTTTAAAAATGATTTTAGAAAAATTTCTTTGATGACTATTTGAATGATGAAAATGAGGTGAAGAGGAAGAGCTTGAAATTGAATATGGAGATTCAGGCGGTTCTCCTCCACCTCCTTAGCATACTGAAGCATTATCTTCTATTGGAGGTCCCTCTTTCATCATTCTCCTTTCATAATATGTAAACAACTTTTCCACCAAATATTCCATCTAGTAGAAGGACTTGTGGAAAGCATGTTTATTCTACATTTGCATTTTCTTAGTGTCCATTTTATTTCTTCAAGTTGCACATCCAATCTCGGGATTAAAACTTGACTTGAGTTTTCCTTCACCCTTTTTTAACTTTTTCCTAGTAATCATCCACACTCACAATTCACATCAAAGAATAATGTTGTAATACCAACATGATCTGGGATATTTTCTTTGGTGATGTTAAGCAAAATTTCTCTAAGAGCATGAAAATACCATAAATGAAACATCAATGAAGAACCAACACAAAATGAAGACAATATAGACAACAAACCAATGTTTTTTAACTTTGTTCACTTGTAATGTATGAAATACGTCTCTAGGCCCAACTTTAAAGTGGAGGAATCTATATTATATCAGAAAAATAAAGGAAATTACATGTAAAAATACATGGAAATACCTCGCATCTAGAGATGACCTGAAATTCCACTGCTCAAACTGTAGCATACTCGATACGTGCACGTTTGCATCAAAATTACATGACCTTAGATTATAAACAAGATCACCTTATGACATGTGAAGGGCTTCCTTGAAGTTCATTCCAAGTATTTAATGACATGTGTGGGTTTCGACCATGCACACTCAAATCCACTACTCAAATCCAAATGATGACTACACTATTGGATTCCTTGTGAAATTATGAGAAGAATAAGTATAAACTTGGCTACACTCTAAAAAGTGCAAATCCATCTCATAAAACATGTCGATCATTAATGACACATGTGGGCTTTAGCCACGAGCCCTCAAAATTGTTGCTTAGATCACATTCTGACTGCACTAGTGGATTCCTTGCGAAATTATGAGAAAAATAAGTATAAACTTGACCAGGTTCTAGTACTATCTCCTCCTGCTCAAAATTCATGCCACAACAGATCAAAATATACTTGGAATATTCCTTAGAATATGCTCAAAATATGCCATCAATTATTCCCTTAATTTTTGTTCCCATCTCAGCCTGTGTGTTGACTTTTAACTAGCCTGGCCTCTGTTCATCCATCGTGGGGTCGGTCAAGGCTCTCCCCTTGCCATGCAAATATTCTAGGTTTAAATACATTATGTCAGGAAGAGCTTACAATGTTCACTGTTTCGGTAGTTTGTTGGCACACTACATTTAAGGTATACTATTGGGGGAGGTCTCGGCATGAAAACTGCGAGCCTCCCACTTCTTTTGTTTTATATGTAACAACATATATTAATAGCATGTGTGTTAGTTTCATATAGTTTGGTTTAATCCCATAAAGAAAATTAAGCCAAAACCCATTTGTATTAAATTAAATCATGTTTCACACACTCCAAGGTCACATGGACTAATTTGAAGTGCCAAGTGGAATTTTCTAATAGTGGCATGTGGCCACTTCTCACTGGTTCATGGCTTGCATAATCACCATGCCACATAAGCTACCTATGAGTGCCAGATGTTGACTTGGTGTTGTCATGTCACTGTACAATGCCACATCAACTCCTATGGGTCCCACCTAGGCTTGTTAATTGAGCTACCACGTGGAAGCCTATGGGAGTGCCACATGGCACCTACAGGTCCCACTTGCACATATTTGTTTTCATTTTTATTAAACATAATATGATCATAACTTCCTCATATGGAATCAGATTGAGGTGTAGTTCATGCCATTAAAATTGGCTAATCGATCTCTACGACATGGTGATGTTTTCATCAAATTTTTAAGACTCTGATTGTTGAGGTTTTCTAGAGCCACTTGGATCACTGAGTACTTGGAAAATACCAGGAAAGGAAGTAACTAAAAGTAGAGCATAAATACCCAGTAAGATTAATGAACCCCATGCCTATACTAAAATGTAAGTGGTAGGTAATTTTATTATATTTTATTAAGGGTTTACCAAAAACTAGAAAACAACATTATTCTATTATGGTTGTGTTCTAGCAGCTACAACCACCCTCCAAAATTTTTCCTTAGCCTGCTTTAGAGCCTCCCTACCAACCTCATAGCAACTTGCCTGGCTTCATCAAGTCCTCAAGCTTCAGTGACTTTCTTGCTCAAAGGAAGCATGTCGATCACAATGTGATCTTTTCCCTACATAGGTTTCTCACCAAGACTTGGTCCAAGTGCAGACCGAGCAGGTTCCCCTTGAAAATTACACATTTCTAGACGGCAACCGGCCTTCCCTCCAGAAATTGCGCAATCCTCCCTGACAGCCTGTTGGGCTCCAGGATTTCGCAATCCTACAAGCCAACCCTCCCAGTAGGATTTGTGCAAATATTCCCAATAGCAGGTTGTTCAACCTAGGATTTGTGCAAATAAAGGTAGCAGTTAGTTGCTCATACTAGAAATTATGCTAATCTCCTAGGCAACCAGCCCAGCTCCTAACTAGAAATTTGCATTTTTCTCGAGTAGTCAAGTAGTCTCTTCCATGTGCAGTTGAGCTGACTGGTTCTCTCTGAGGCTAAGAAAAACAGACTTGCATGCATGGGTTTTTTCTCCCAAGGTAGCATGCAAAGGCATCCCTTGTTCAAGGATCTATGTTTAGCAGTTGGAGGTTAAATGTTGGGAACAATTCAAAAACCTCCCTCCAAGTGTCGCTTCCCCTAGATTTGTGGCATGCACATCACAACCTCAATGTTATCAAAAATCATCAATCAGACACTACAATTCTCATTCCTCACATCAAACTTGTAGCTTTGACATCCCACACCACATCTAGGAGAAATTGGCACATTCATCTCAGTTGTTTTGCGGTAAGCTCGCTTCCCATGCCTTGTGCTGCATTTTTGTTGCCTTTTGTGTTTTCGCTTATGGGAGTATTGTTTGCTTCATTTAGTTGAATGCTTACTGTCATTTACATGTATACTAGCTTGTCTTAGCTCTGTTTTAGTGTTTTTTACTATCTCACTACTCTTGCACGCATGAAACTACTTTGCACAGATGTTTGCCCAACCGAAAAACTACATCACTCACATGCATGTTGGTCTTCTTTTTGAATCTTTCATTCATGTTTTGCATGCACTATCAATCACTTCTTCTATCACTTAGTGTCACCATGCATTCACTGACTTACTTTCTTTCAATTGCCCGTAGGCGAGTCGGGTCAACCTTGGCCTGGGATCCACCTTAACCAATGCTACATTGCTTAATCTGGGAAAGGAAGGCTCACCTTCCTCTCCATATTTGCACATTGCTACCCAACACTAGCCTCCAAGAATGTTTTACACATTTCTGGAGGACAGTGGCTACTTGGCTCAAGAAATTGTGCAAATTTGTCCCTAGGCCAGCAGTCCTTCCTGGCTAGAATTGTGCAATGCACAATCCCATCAGTCAATAGCCAAATTGGATTACGCATTGCACAGTTCCAGCAATTAGTTAGGCTCTCAGCAGCCCAGATTGTGCCTTGTGTAGTCTTGACATTTGGTCTCCTAACCTCCCGGCCAAAATTGTGCAACCTTCATGATCATTCACCCAAGTATGTTGCAATTCAGTTCTCATGTTCATTCTGTTTTTTCGACTGACAAATTGTTTGCTATGAGTGTTGCTATGTCTCTAGGTATCATAGGTGTTCATCTTCCTCTCGGCAGTATAGGTACAATGGCTTCCAAGAGAGCAGAGATGAAGACACCATTCATAGCATGCTTTGGGATGCAATCGATGAAGTGTCTATGAGCTTTCCTACTCACAAAGACATCAAGTTGTTCATGGACAAGGACATCAAGCATCAACATCACAACGAGAAGCATCATGCACAACAGCTGAAAGGAGCATACCGAATGCAACAAATGTAGCGGATGCAAGAGGAAGGTTGTTGAAAACATAGAGGAAGAGAAAAGTTGCAAGATCAAGTAGGTCCACTGATAATGAAAGCAACTTTGGAGACTTAGGCTATGAAGTGACTGTGTGACATGAAGATCGCGCAAAGGCAGAAGATGGAACAAAGAAGGAGTTTCATGTGTTGAAGCAGCAACTTAGGAAGAACATGAATCTGCACAGACATTCCAATAAGTTGTAGTAGCAACAGGAATAACAGTGGGCAAAACATGCCCTCATAGATGAAACTGTGCCAGTACAAGTTAAGGATCCATCCCAGTAGCTAACATAGAGAAAACATGGTGAGAAGTGTTGTTGATCGCATGAAAAGAATCCAACAACATGCATGTCATTGAGTGCATGCATGCAATCCAACCCATTCAACACACTCACCAAGGTGAAGACAAGA
>APFE030076702.1:0-16530 GCA_000404065.3 Pinus taeda
ATTGGGTTGAGAGACTTTTTGGCTTAATATGAACGAGCCTAGATCCATCTTAACTTTGGATCTACCAAAGGCTAAGAGGGATGAAATCTCTTGAGATGCAAACATTTTTTAGAGTGAAAAGAGATATTAATTCTTGATCTACCAAGGGCCGAGAGGGATCAAATCTCTTGAGATGTAAACATCTTTTAGATTGAAAACTGATCTTAACTCTAGATCTACCAATATCTCTTGAGATGCAAAATCAGTTTAGAGCGAAAAGAGATCTTAATTCTAGGTCTACCAAGGGCCGACAGGGATCAAATCTCTTGAGATGCAAACATCTTTTAGAGTAAAAATAGATTTGATCCCTCTTGGCACTTGATAGATCCAGAGTTAATATGGATGTAGGCTCATATAATATATATGTACTTGAAATTGACGTTTTCCACATTAAAATGTTACAATATGCTTCCTCATATTTTTTTTCTTATGTATACATTTAATTATTTTTATTATTAATATTTCTAAATATTACATATCAAATCCTATTTTTTTAAAAAACATTGAAAATTTACAAATATCTCCTAATAACATTGAATTTTAGAACGCAATTATTAATGGAATACGAATTCTTTCAATATTTTCAATTTAAATTACTTTATTTTTCCATATATAAAGTATCTATAAAATTATGCTATTTATATTGAAATATTTTACTTATGGTTGACAGTAATGGTTTTTTTTTTTTTTTAAACATTTTTTTGTTTTAAATATCACTTGTAAATTAGAACGTAGTATGAATTACACTTAATGTAATATTAATAACACTATTTCTTGTCATGTGAAAAAATTACATTTCTTCCTTGTGGTAAAAAGTAAATTATATTTTTTTTTACTCATTACATTTTTTCGTCATAATAAAAGATAATTAATAATGTTTTTTACTTTCCATTACTTTCCATTAGTTTATATCTCTATATAAAGTTATGTAAGATTAAGGTGTAAATTGAAGTATTGTAATTATGGTCGACATTAATTTATTTTTTTATTACTATTTTTCATTCGTTACTTTAAATTATTATTTTACTTTTCTAAATGTAATGTTCCGTGAAAACATCTCTCCCATACTAAGTTGTAGAGTGCCTTTTAGCGCAAAGAGATGTTGTGAGGTTGTTAAGTTATATAAATATTTTGAAAAGTTACATTACAAAAAAATAAAAATAAAATGAAATTTGAAAAAATAAAGAAGTAAATTATAATTAATAATAAAATAAAATAAATAATAAATTATGTATTATAATTATTAATTAGTTTTGAGGGTTCAAATGGTAAGGGATTTTGTTTTTAACCTAGCCATTTGGGGGTCACGGGGTCAATTATCCTCCACAACTAATTATTAATAATTAAATTAGCCTAGATCCATCCTAACTTTGGATCTCACTGGGTCTATTCTCCACCACAACTAATTATTAATAATTAAACTAGTCTAAATCCATATAATCTTTGGATCTTAACTCCAGATCTCACGAGGTCAATTTTCCTCCGCACCTAATTATTAATAATTAAAATAGCATAGATCCATCTTAATGTTGGATCTTAACTCGGATCTACCAATCCCAAAGAGCCATCAATTTCTTTCACTCTAAAAGAGATTTTCACCTCAAACATTTGACCCCTCTAGGCCTTTAGTAGATCTTAGAGAGTGATCAATTTCTTTCACTCTAAAAGAGATTTTCACCTCAAAATATTTGACCCCTCTAGGCCCTTAGTAGATCCATTTTCCTAAACTAGCATAGACCCATCTTAATGCTGGATCTCGGATCTACCAAGCCTAGAGTGTGATCAATTTCTTTCACTCTAAAAGATATTTTCACCTCAAAAGATTTGACCCCTCTAGGCCGTTGGTAGATCCAGAGTTAAATGGATCTACGTTGGTTTTATTTTTAAAATGAAAATATTTATTAATATAAACTCATATATTATTTTAAAATCAATTTTAATAAAATTATTTAAATAAATATATTTTAAATTATAAATAAAAAGTTAATTTAGAAAATACAAAAAAAATTTAATTTAATTTAACATCTCAATAAATTTAAAATGCAAAAAATTATAAAAAATAATTGAGTTCAGAAAATGAAATGTTGTTGGAGATCATTTTGGAATAGATGTTCAAATCTATCAAATAATTTTGAATAACTTCAAAATAAAAATAATAAAATTAAAAATATATAAAAACAAATTCTTTTATTTTATTTTGCCTAACAAACTCATCTTACAAAACCATGGGATCCATGTTGAGGGTTGGAAATGGAAAAAAAATGATGTGCAGAAATAATTTTTATTTAAAGCAATTTGCCATGTGAAATTACAATGGAAGAAAAGATGCTATAAAGGGTTTCACACTCATTATGGGTAGTAAGGATGGCTTGGGACAGAGGTAATTGCCTTCCTAAATGACCTTCTTGAGAGATAGTTTATCTCAAGAAAAAAAAAATGATTGGTAGAAGGTGAGAGGGGAAAAGTGGGAATCAACTTTTTGGGAAACAATTTGGAGGAAGTTCCCAAGAACTAGTTATTTAGCTATGTTCTCCTCTACAGGATGTTACTAGAGGAACGAAATGTGTTTGCATATATGAGATCTTGTTCCAGGCCAAGTTGACCGCTGCCACGAGGTTTCACTCGATGAACCTATGGCATATCATGTTCATTCATGGAATACTAACAATACCCATAATTTGACTACATATTGGAAAATACCTCTAAAAATCACATTATTTAAATCCATACCAATACGAACCTAATACACCTTCCCAATTTAAAAAATCCCTACTTTCATTAGATATTGTAGGTATTCATTTTTTCTTAGCATTTTTTATACCCCTTTATATTTTTTCGTTAAAATTGACCTCTGTTTTGTATACTTGCTAATGTAAATACACTTTAGCCTCTATATATCTCCCAATATATTATGTCATTTTTTGCCTAATGTATATCCATCAATATGGATACACATGGTATGGTATTGCTCCCCTAGTGAAGCCTCTATAGCCACTACTTGGGAACTTAGCTAGAGTGTGAAATAAGCTCGGGGGAGTTTGGTTTCAAGAGAAGAACCAATGCTCGTTGTTGGGTGGAGCATCGATTTTTCCATTATGATTTCCTTCCCAGTTTTTGGTTTGTTTTATTGATCACTGTGACTGTGAGTAAGTTCTTTGTTTACTGTGTGTATACCTAAGTTTATTCTATTGTTTAATTGTACAAGGCATTGTGTTTTTTCTGTCTATACCATTGTGTGTGTATATATATATATATGGGAAAAAAAGGAAGGTAAACTACTACAATGCTAGTATTGTTTATTAAAAAAAATTGTGCAAATTAAAAGAGTAATTATTAAACATACAGATAGTAAAAAAAAAAATTGAAAAATCTGCACTAACATTAGCATGTATGTATAGAACAATATCTGAGAGAGAGAAAGAAAAACTATTGGTGCAATTATCGATTGGTTCCCATGTTAATAAAATGAAATAACCAATTTAATGAATAACATCCTTAAATACAATGGTGGAGCGGACCTGCAAACAATGGTTGAGGCCGTTGAAGTCGTAGAAAGCTACATCAATTTTGGAAGCCCTAAATGGTGCGCTGGAACTGTTTCATTATGTTGCGAGTTGTTTTTTCATGACGTTGCGTTGAATTGAAGACTACCTTAATACCAATTTTGAATTACCTAAAGCACTTGAATATGCATTGGTGAGCTCTTTTTAATGGTTGTATTGAAATCCATGAACAATACAAATAATTTGTTGGTGATTTGGTATATGGGATGCATGATCCTTCATAAAATTCATTAAATTGACTTGGTATAGGTGGATGTGAGTTGAGACTTTTTTCGAAGGCCATATGATATGAAATATGTGCATTGAATTTTGTGCATGGTTTTACAATCGAATGGTTGAAATCAAACTCTTCCGCAGACATGTTGTTGTGTGTTTGAACTATAAAACCAAACTCTGCCAAATTCATTGTGGTACCTAACACCATCTACATACTGCTCTTCAAATAATTTAGGGTGAGCTTTGAATTGGGGTCTGATTCAAAGGTCTATTTTCTCACCGAGGTCTCTGATCACAATTACAACAAGGACAGCTAGCTTGTTATTGGTGGGAAGCGTAAGCCATGTATGAAGAACAACTACAATATGTCTCTGCATTAAAATAAAATTGGATGGTATGTTGTGAAGACCATGTTTCAATAGAGTTATTTTTAAAAGATAATATATATTATGAAGAAGATGTTGAGTGTTTTAAAAATAAGGCATATAATGTATGGTGTATAGTGTGAATGGCACTTAATTCGATGACATTGTTTGAATAATGTTTTTTAAAGGCTACACTGATTTATGGAAAGTGCATAGGTTGAGTGGTATATTATGTTAGGAGTGGAGATATATTATTAAAATATTGACTTGGTAGAGTGAAAAGTGGAGCTTTACCATCTATATAATTAAATCAATCTTTTACTCAAGAAGATAAAGGTTTCATTATTTTGAAAATCAAAAGCACATAATCTTTTTTATGATGCATTCACTCTTCTCCATTGTGGGAGTAGTTCTCTTTGGAAAAGACTACTATTCCAAGTGGTATCGAAAGATAAAACACACCTTAATTTTCAATGAGTTGTAGAAATGGGTTTGTGAAGGAGAAGAAGACAATGCACCTGAAAATCCCACTTCAAATAATGAGCTTTCCATTTGAGAAAACAAGAACGACAAGGCCTATGCCTTGATTGTAGCATCAATAAATGAAGAGTTGATTCGCCCTATTTATCCATTTTCAAATGCTTTTGACGCCGTAAAGAAGTTGAAGGAATATTATCACTTACACTATGAACTTGAAGTTGTTCAATTGATGATTAATTTGTTCAGTCTTGAGTTGGAAAATGATGACCCTCTTGCCTTAGCATCATAAGTAAGATCAACTATGCGTGACATAAAAGCCACTGGTGTTGAAATAGATCTTCCTCTCGTAGCTTATGTCAAGGCACTATATCCCACCTATTCACATTATCTTCAGTCATTGTAGGTATGTGGTAACCTTAATGAGATTACCTTTGACTCCCTTGAGAAGAAGTTTTATAAAAGAGAGAAGGATTTTGGGAAGAAGACAACTCGTCAATCTACTAAAGAGGTTGTGTGCCTTGCATAGAAGGAGAAGAATCATGCACAAGATTCTTCTAGAGGAAGAGGTGATTGAAGAGGAAGAGGAAGGAGGAATTTTAGAGGCAAGGGGGGGAGACAGTTCCAAGGAGAAAAGTCTGGTCTTTAATGTATATGATGCAATAGAGATGGACATGATGCTTCTAGTTGTAAGTTTCCTTGGGACCGAATTGAGCAGGAAAGAAATGAAGGGAAAGGTAAAACAACTGAAAAGGTAAAGCTAAGGCACCCAAGTCCACTCATTATGTTTGGTACATTACAACATTGGAGTAACTAAAGACTTATTCAATGCTTCACTTGCTTCATGGAAATATGATTGGTTGCTTGATTCAGGAGAAAATTTCCACATGAATTTTAGGAGATATTTATTTGAAGAATTCACTAATAATGTTGATGGAGTAGTATACTTTGCAGCCAAGTCAAAACTCAAGCCATCAGGGCTTGGCACCATCAGGCTGAAACTTCCTGGTCTTCCAAAAAAATTTCTACATGATGTTCTATAGCTCTCGGAGCTGAGGAGAAATTTTTTTATCTTTGATCCACATCCACCAGCAAGGACACTCCATTCACATATTTGATGGAAAATTTGAGGTTATAAAACCAACATATCACTCACTTGTTATGGTTGAATAAAATAAGAAAGACTTATGAAGCTGCAAGGAACCTCTGCTCATGCACAAAACTTCTCACACAGTTCTCACTATGATGAAGGTACATTTCCATCAAGTCTTTTATGGCATGCTAGATTTGGACACTTGAACTATGAAAACCTTCGTTTGTTGAAGAAAAATAGAGTTACTAGTTTTCCTACAATTCCTGGGAAACTTAAGCAATGTGATGCTTGTATCTTTGGAAAGCACAAAAAATAGTCTTTTCATGATTCTCATTCCAGAGAACATAGAAAACTTGAACTCATTGATTCATATTTATGTGGCTCAATGCATGTTCCTTCTGCAAATGGTAATACATATATTATGAAATTCATTGAATACTACACTAGAATGTGTTGGGTTTATTTGTTGAAGAACAAATCTAAAGCTTTTGAAACATTCAAGAGATTTCATGCATGGATTGAAATGATGCACAATATCATATTGGCTCGATTAGCACCAATAATGGAAAATAATACACTTCAAACGAATTTAAAAAAAATCTTCGTGAGCATGGGATCAAACATCAAACAATTGTTCCCTATAATCCCCAACAGAATGGATTAGTTGAAAGAATGAGCAAGAAAATCTTAAATATGGTATGTTCCATGATGTTTTTCAAGAATGTTAAACTGATGTTTTGGCTGATGTAGTTCTATGTGTTGTGTATATAAAGAATAGGTGTCCATCTAATGTTATAAAAAACAAGACTTTCTATGAAATGTGGTATGGCCACATTTTTTCAGTGAGGCATCTCAAGGTTTTTTCTTCCACCTATTATGCCTTGATACCTAAGGAACAAAGCAACAAATTCGGTGCAAGAAGTCACAAGTGTATCTTCTTTGGGTACTCAAATACCTTCAAAGCATATCATCTTTATGATAAATTCAATAAGAAGTTTATAATATCTAGAGATGTGATCTTTCTTGAAACTTCCAAGGTTGACAATGTTGTTGAGTGATAGTTTGATCACTTGGATAGATTCGAACAAGCAAAGCCTTTTCAATAATTTGATAATGAGATTCCATATCTTAAAGGGGCTATTCCTATATTGGATCAATCTGTGGAATCTTCTTCGGAAGCTCTTTCTCCCCTACATGAAGCTCCAACCACTGATGACACTTTGAGTGATGTGATTAATAGAATTGGGAGAATAAATCTTGATTCAACCCAAACCTAGTCAACTGAGAAGCCTGGGCCATCTCAGAAAGGTCCTCCAAAATGGATGACAAAGATACTTGAAAGCGTTCATCCTAATGAGGTTGGAAATACAAGAACAAGAAGTTCAACCAGAAAAAACGGCGACGATGTAGATGATTCTAATTGATCATCTATTGATATGGATGTTTCGTATGATTGTGAGCTGAATTTGTCTACAAATTTTGAACCAACTTCCTTCAAAGAAGATGCTTCTCATGATCAATGGAAAGAAACAATGCAGAAAGAATATGATGCCTTGATAAAGAATGACACCTGGAAGTTGGTTGATCCTACATTGGCAACCAAACCAATAGGCTACAAGTTGGTCTTCAATAACAAGTATAAAGCGGATGGCTCACTTCACAAGCACAAATCCAGGGTTGTGGCAAAAGATTTTTCATAAAAGGAAGGGTTCAACTATGAGGAGGCTTTTCCCCCTCAGAAAAATGGGCTACCATCAGAACACTCTTTGCCTTGGTAGAACAGAAAGGTTGGAAAGTCCATCGAATGGATCTAAAAACTACTTTCTTGAATGGAGATATGAAAGATAATGTTCTTATGTCCCAACCAAAAGGATGTGTTGTGAAGGGTTAGGAACATAAAGTATGCAAGCTTATAAAATCCTTGTATGGCCTCAAGCAAGCACCGTGAGCCTGGTATGAGAAATTAACTGAGCATCTTCCGAAACTCAACTTCAAACATTATGCTCTTGATGATCCAACTTTGTCTGTCAAGATATTTGGAAAAACAATTGCATATGTTGTGGTTTATGTAGATGATCTTCTGATGACAGGGAACAACGAGAGCTACATTTCATCCATAAAGAAGGAATTAAGGAATTTTTTTGAAATGATAGATTTGGGCTATGTTCACTACTATCTTGGTATTGAAATAACTCAACATCCGAAGTTGATATTCCTCTCTTAGAAGAAGTGCACTAGAGATCTATTGAATAGGTTTGGTATGGTTGAGTGCAATTCTTTGACTACTCCAATGGTTAATAATGTTCAAATTAATATATATTATATATATATATATATATATATATATATATATATATATATATTATATATATTATATATATATATATATATTTGTGTTTCCCTTTCTTCTTCCCTCTCCCCCTCCTCCATCTATATTTGTATTTCCCTTTGTATCTCTATCTCAACCCCCAAGCATACCCACTATCTCTCTGTATCTATATCCATATATCTCTCCCCCTCCCTCTTCCTCTCCCTCTTCCCCTTCTCTCTCTCTCTCCCTCCCTCTCTCCTCTCTTTCTTCCTTTCTTCTCTCCTCTCTCCATCTCTTCCTTGTCACTCCCTCTCTCTCCACACCTTTCTATCTCTATGTCTTTCTTCTTGACTCCTCGTCTCTCTCCCTCCAATTCCATTTATCTCTCCCTCCCTCTCTCCTTCTCTCTCTCTAACTATGTTACTATCTCCCTTCTTCTCTCCTTCTCTCTCTCCCCCTCCCTCCATCTCTCCTTCTTTTTCTTTCTATTTCAGCCCCCCAAACATGCACACTCTCCATCTCTCCCTTATCACTCCCTCTCTCTCCCTCCACATTTATTTCATTGTTTTTTTCTTCCTCCCTCCCTCCCTTTCCCCCTCCAACTCCATCTCTCTCTCTCTCCCTACCTCTCTCATTATCTCTCTCAAGTCCTCTCTCTCTTCCTTACTCTCTCTATCTTTCTCTCCCAACTCCCTATTTCTCTCCCCCCCATCCTTCTCTCTCTCTTTCTCTCTATTTATCTCTATCTCCACTGTCCAAATCTATCATTATCTCCTTCCCTCTTTCCTTCTCATTCTCCCCTTCTCTCCCCCCTCTATCTATGTGTTGGGACAAGGTCCCCCAACATTAAATTTTGCTAAGTCTTAGGTCAAATTTTGATAAGATGTTGTAAAGTATCTGCATTTTGAGGAGTGGAGTGTAAGTAGCGAGGTAGTTAAGAGTTAAAGGGGCTTTTAGGCCAATCAAAGCCCTTTATTTTGTAAAGGGATGAGTTGTCTTAAGCTCTTCCCATGGTTTGCGGACCATGGTAATTTATTGCAAACACTATAAAAGGGAGTCATTGAGGATTTATTAAGAAGTTAAGTTAAGGAAGTAAGTTCAATGTTATTATTGATGCTTATATTCTGAGTTGTTCTTTTCTGTATTCAGGCGAAGGGGAAGGCTCCTGCTGCTGTGTGCGTAGAGACCTTGCCAAGTCCACAACTGAGTACATAGGCCCCTGTAGTTGTGTGCACAGGGTCATAAAAGTATATGTATTGAAGATCTAGAATTATAAAGAGTATTTGAAGCAATTGTGTGTCCAAATTGTATGCTTATGTGTTTTCTGTATTGATGCTCAGTTGAATGCCATTTATCTCTAAGATCGCCTTAGTTACATCGTGTAGATTTGGATCTACTTTTATATGTTATTTTATGCATGATTAGACCCTTAGGCGAAGCTCATAACTCTGTTTAATTGGAAATTACTTTAAGTTTGGGGATTTTGAGGATAAGGGTTCATGAAGAGTGCATAAATATTGAAAGGCCAAATCAATCTGAACTAGAAGTTGAAGCAGGTATGTAAATGTAAATATTTTAAATGATATTTAAATTTTAACTAGTGTATTGTGAAATTTAATTTTTATTTGATGAACTAATTTGAAAAATATTTTGCAATGTAAAGAGTAAGAGATATTCCTCATAACATTGATGATGAGATTGAAAATGTTGAAAGAGAGTGAAAAAAATAATGAACCAATGATTAATGATGTTGGTGAAGACGTTGAAAGATATTCAAGTGAAGAAGTTGAATCACCATCAAGTATATATATATATATATATATATATATCATGTGTATTATTGAAATTATACATATTTTTTAATTTTATTATTTAGTGAATATTTATAGCCATTTACATTTAATTTTCATATGTACAGATGAAATTAAAATCGATGATGAAATGCTAGAAAATGTTGACACTAACATATAGGGAGATGAAAAAGCTAACCATGTTATACGATATCATGTTAAGGTCATTACTGAGAATTAATTCAAAGATGAAAGTGTAACATATCAAGCTCAAATTTTGAGAGGTCTCTTAACATCAAAGATATTAGAAGATGTTACAACTCTATTGGATGTTTGAAAATCAATGAAAAATAAAAAGGTGAAGGAAAATGTGATTCAAAATATAAATAGTGCTCTAAAAAAAATTGGAAGATTTAGAAAGAAAAATGATGTAGATGCATGTAGAAAAATACAAATGGTAGTGGTTTCATCAAGTACTAAAGAAAATCATTTGGTAAAATCTATGGAAAAAATATTAGGAACCTCAAGAAAATCATTGCAAAAGCATAGGACATTTCAATTGCAAATAGATGTAAATGATAAGCTCGCTTGTTGGGTAGTTATTTATAGGTAACCATACAAATATAGACTTGGATAAGATGTTAAAAAAATAATATATGAATATTGGATGAAAAAGTCATGTGTTTCACCAAAAGCAAAGGATGTGATGTAGCGAAGAATAACAAAAAATCAGTGCGAAGAACATGCAAAACATATCTTGGATGCCACTCAGATAGATTTGTTCAATAATTTCATAGAAGGGAATCATGGAATTAATTCTCATTCAATACTTTTGTGCAACAACACTGTATGCAACACTTTTTGTTGTTGTTATCATGTGGAATTTCAATTACATTATGACACCTTCCTTAATTATGGTAAAACATTTTGGAAAAATTCACCTCCTCCTTCCACTATCCATGTTTTCATATCCGAAATTCTATGTGCAAGAAAAATTCATGAATTATTTTACCAAAAGAAATATGTTGGTTGTAAAAAATGTGATCATTGTGGAAATTTGACTTTATTTCACAACAAATATTCTATTGATATAAATGATCAATCGTTGTCTAACCTAAAAGTGAAATGGAAGCGATATGAATATATCCATACATCAATTAGTGCAAAGAAAAGTACAAGTGCTAAAATGCTTGATTTACAAGAAGAAGAAATTCCTGTGATAGAGTTTTTGAAGAAATTAAAGATAAAAATTTATATGTACACCAAGCATTCGCATAGAGGTCGATGGCAGGACCTACAATTCAAAAAATTCTATGAAAATTTTCCACCAGGGACCATTTTGTCAATAGTTGATTTTGTAGAGAACGACACATTTGTTTCACAAAATGAAATACAGAGTGAATATTATCAATCTGATCAAATCTCTATGCTTGTCCATATTCTATATAGACACAATGAACAAAATGTTGATGATATAGAAAGCACTAGTGAGAATCGACATGTTCTTAAAGAGTATCACTTTTATATCAACGATCATTGTACACATGATACACATTTTGTACAACATTGTTTGATAAGATTTATGACTAATTGAAACGTTGTGGAATAAAATTCAATGAACATTGGATATGGCCAGATGGATGCACAAGTCAATTCAAATCTTCATGATCATTATTTTGATTGTGTCATCTTCATAATAAAACCCACATTAAACATTGTTGGAATTTCTTTGAGACTTGTCATGGAAAAGGAGAACATGATGGTGTAGGGCATGTATAAAATGAGCACTTTGAAGATTTCAAATGGACCACTCTACAAATAGACTTGTCTCAGCTAGAGTAGTTATTCAATGGTGCAATGTTGCACTAAGCCATCGGGCTAACCCGTCAAGGGAGGTACGAAGGTATGTACATATATACAAATTAACTTGTATATAATTTTAATATATGATATTTTTTATTAATTTTCTAATTTTAAACATTTATAAATTATATAGTTTAAACAGTATGAGGATGATTATCTTAATATATAAATTATTATTTTAAATAACATATTTAAATTCTTGTTTAAATTTACTATAGTTTTTTTTTTGGCATATTGGAGTCGAAGAAGTAGATAGATCAATTACATATGAAGCTGAAATAATAAAAGGGACTCAAAATTGCATTCAATTAAAACAAAGGATTACCGAAATACATTTGCATTTGATAAAAGAAAATATTCATGTTTTTGCCCTATTTGCATAAAAGACACACAATCTAATGGTGTTTGTGGAAACAATATGCATCAAAATGTTGGCAACATAAAAAACTAAATACATCAAAATGTTGGCAACATTCCAAACTAAATACAAAGGGGAAAATGTTAGTTGCAAGCTTCGAAGAGATGGAATCAAAGGAGACTATAGTATCATCTAACAATGATCGAGTTTCTAATCTTGTTAGAGAAGGTAACATTTCCATTGATTTCAAAAGATATGTGTGTGTGTGTGTGTGTATGTTATGTTTTTAAAATCAATGCGTATAAGTATCTAGATAATAGTTAAAATATAGATATCTAGAAATAGATAATAAAATCAAGTCCATATTGATATTTAGTTAATTTCATGTTAATTATGATATGAATTTACACTTGTTTTATTGTGTAGATGTTTTTGTTGTAGTTTCAATCATTAACAACACAAAAAATACCAAGTATTATTTGATGTGATGCACTGAACAAAAGATGAAGTTATTGGAAGACTATGATGATAATGGTTTTATATATGAAAGGGCGTCTATTATACTGAAAGACTATTTTTTCCAAGAAACTCCCCAAACTGAGAGTAATGTTTACTTTCAAGACTATCAACCTAATGTCATAAGTTGTCAATATAGTCACTTGGTGTGTGCAACGTGCATAAAGTTGATAGAAGTTCAATAAAAAAAACAATTGAAAGTTAGAAAATGGAGAATGTCAAAAGTTTACCATGAACAGATCATTGAAGATGGCATTCCATTAGAATTTTTAAATTGATCTGCCCAACAATTTCTTCTACTTGAATTCATCTTTGAGAACTTACAGTTCAAATACATTGTTAGCATTTCTTTTTGTGCACTCTTAAGTTGTACATTCTTAAGAATGTGATGATGTGAAAGAGATACTCATTGGATCTTGTATTGAGTTACAAAGTTTTATGTATACTGCATGTTATGTAGAGATGGATTGAGGATTTAATTCTCTATTAATTTGTGATGTACACTACACTGTTACTGCTCTGTTACTTTGTGATTGCGGTTGGTTGAGCCGAGCGTTGTTACTTCTCTGTTAATTTGTGATTATGGTTGGTTGAGCCATTTACTAAGAATCATTTACTAACATTATAGGAATGATTGAATGCAAAATGTACTAACTAAATGCAAATATAGTTTCATTTCTACATATTCATGAACTCAAATTATATGTAAAACATTTAAAAGCATCAAACCATGCATGCATCATGAAAATTGTGGGCCATGTTTTATAATGCAATTTTATCTAACTTATGTTTGTGCATTCAAACAAATTTATATTAAAATTTAACCATTAACCGACTTCCATAGTAGCATTTCTATACATGAATGCAAAATATACATACCATATTTTATATTGCAATTTTAGGTTATCATTGTTTTAAACATCTAAACCAAATTATAAGATTCATTCAAATGCAAAATGTAGACCTCACATTTTGTAATTTGCAATTTTAATAGATTCATTTTAAATAACTTGAAAAAAAACTTCATACAAAACCTAAGAATCATATATTAACATTATAGGAATGATTGAATGCAAATTGTACCAACTAAATGCAAATATGTAAATCCTTTAAAAGCATCAAACCCCATGCATGCATCGTGCAAATTGTGGGCCATGTTTTATAATGTAATTTTATCTAACTTATGTTTGGGCATTCAAACAATGTTTGTGCATTCAAACAACATTATGTTAAAAGTTAACTATCAACTGGCATCCATAGTAGTCTTTTTATACATGAATGGAGAATGTACATACCATATTTTATAATGCAATTTTTAGTTATCATTGTTTTAGACATCTACATTGAATTATAAGATTCATTCAAATGCAAAATGTAGACCTCACATTTTGTAATGTGCAATTTTAGTAGACTCATTTTAAATAACTCAAGACAAAACAACTGTAAACAAAACCTAGGAATCATCTACTAATATTATAGGAATGATTGAATGCAAAATGTACCAACTAAATGAAAAATGTAAAACCTTTAAAAGCATCAAACCATGCATGCATCATGCAAATTATGGGCCATGTTTTATAATGAAACTTTATCTAACTTATGTTTGTTCTTTCAAACAACTTTATATTAAAAGTTAACTATCAAATGACATCCATAGTAGCCTTTCTATACGTGAATGCAAAATGTACATAACATATTTTATAATGAAATTTTAAGTTATCATTATTTTAGACATCTACACTGAATTATAAGATTCATTCAAATGAAAAATGTAGATGTTATGCAACTCACTCACAAAATAGAAGAAAGAGATAGATCAACGACTTAAAATGTAGCCTCTTCGAGGGGGAAACCTCCTTTACGTTACACAAATCAACAATTCTTGGATGATACAAATGACAAGACCTCCTTTTTATATATAGGAGTCTAAGGGGTCACAATATAATTAGAGCCAACATAACAATAATAATGTAAGGACACAACAATAACTACAAGGGGTACAATGAAAATAATAATAAGGGAATACACTAGTATTATAGGGACCTAACATGCCCCTCCCCTTCAAAAAAGTGTTGTCCTCAATGATTGAGTAGTTCTGGATGCTTTTGTATAAAATTTTCATCCTGCCATGTTGAATCTTCAGCGGGTAAGTTTTTCCACTTGACGAGATACTTTGAAATTGATCGATTTCGCAGATGTCGAGTTCTTGTTTATGTGACTTCTTCAGGTTCCAATATGATTTTACTTCCTCGTTAAGCTCTGGAAATATTGTTTGAACTAGGAGCTTGTCACCTATAACCTTCTTTAAGCATAAAACAAGGAAAATTGGGTGCACTCGGGAAGATGTAAAAAGTTCCAATTTGTATGCCATTGTACCAATCTTTTGCAACACCTTGTACAAACCATAATAATTTGGTGATAATTTATTATCGTTCTTAACTTGCTTGAGGGGCATTTGTTTGTATGGTTGTAGCCATAGAAATACCCAGTAACCTACATAAAAAATTCTTTCATTGTCATGTTGATCTTCCTGTTGTTTCATTCTATTCAGCGCAAAAGTGAGGTTATTCTTTAAGAGTTGGAGAACTTTTTGTTGATGCTCGATGTGATCTTCCAATTCTTGAACCTTAGAATTTTCTCATAAATATGATGTGATGGATGGTGGATGATATCCATAAAGTTCCATAAATGGGGTCATTTTTGTTGTAGTATGGAAGGAAGTGTTATACCAACATTCAGCGAGAGGCAACCATTTGACCAATTGTGTCTGTTTATTAGATACAAAGCAACGAAGATATCCTTCCAAACATTTGTTCACTATCTCAGTTTTCCCATCAGATTGAGGATGATAAGATGAGTTATGAGCTAATTGAGTACCCAAACAATAAAATAATTATGTCCAAAAAATTCCATTGAAAATAGGATCTCTGTCACTTAGAATAATCTTTGGGTTTCCATGTAGCTTTTGAATTGTTTCCATAAATGCAATAGCAACTGTATTGGCTTTAAATGAATGAGATAATGCACAAAAGTGTGCATACTTGGTAAGTCTATCAAGTACCACCATGATGACACCCTTTCCTTCGGACTTGGGTAAACCTATGATAAAATCCATTTAAACCTCCTCCTAATGTTGAATTGGAATGGATAAAGGTTGTAATAGACCCGGGGTCTTAATTGTCTCAACTTTGTTTTGTTGGCAAACCAAACATTCCACCACAAACTTTTGAATATCAGATTTAAGGCCATCCCTAAAAAATTCCTTCTTAACCCTGTGGTAAGTTTTTAAAAATCCAGAATTCCCTCCTAAGGGAGATGTGTACAATTCCCTAAGGATCTTTTGTTTGAGTTGGGAATTCTTACAGAGGTATAAGCGATCTTTGTATCATAATGAATCATTTTTCTAGCTAAATGTATCAGATGTACAGGGATCATACTACAACTTTTGAATGAGTGCCCACACTTCTTCGTCATTCTTCCATTCATCCCTTGCTTCATTTATCCAATCTAGTGTTAGAAAATTATATATTACGGAGCAATGGAACACATAAAATATTACATAAATATGAACACAGAAAACACGTAAAACAAGAGAGACATAGATATATGTGGTTCACCTGGTTTGGGCTACGTCCACCTCGAACAGGCAGTCCTTCCTTTCTATTATCCAGAAAAATGAAGAGACACAACCTACAATAGATCAGCTGTAATATCCTCTGTTTTCCCTCACAGTCTCAACTCTCTGTTTCTCGCTCACATATATTACACAGATTCAATACAATGCCCTCATATGAAGAGAGGGGTTGCCTTCTAGGGCACAAAAAACCTAAACTAAACATAAGTTCTACCGTTAGATCATCCGCCTAATGAATGACCCAGATTGACTAGAAATTACTATACTTTTACAAGGCAATTTTACAACTGTTTTTAGCTTTGGGG
>APFE030076702.1:20475-35171 GCA_000404065.3 Pinus taeda
CATCATCAAAGTTTACCCCTACAGAACATAACTGACTTGTAACAATATTAAAATCATTTAAATGGTCTGCAACAGATCCACCTTCCGACATCTTCATATTAAATAATCGTTTCATAAGAAATACCTTGTTTGAGGCTGAGAGTTTTTCATATAGTTTCTCCAACACCTTAATCAAACCCTCTGTCATTGTTTCCTTCGAAATTTTGAAGGCGTCCGATGCTGCGAGGAACAACCGTATTGTTCCGAGTGCCTTTCTATCGATAAGGTTCCATTCTTCATCTTTCATACCCGTTGGCATCTTTGCTTTTCCACCCAATGGTAGGTATAGATCTTTCTGATACAGATAATCTTCCATCTGCATCTTCCTCAGCAAGAACTTTTGGCTGTTAAATTTCTCGACCCTAAACTTACCGTCTTCCTCCATTGCTCCCACTTGAACAAGGAACCCTTCTTTCCTGTGAATTTATCAGTGAAATAGACCTTCGGCTTTGATACCAATTGTTAGAAAATTATATATTACGGAGCAATGGAACAAATAAAATATTGTAGAAATATGAACACAGAAAACGCATAAAACAAGAGAGACACAGATATATGTGGTTCACCCAGTTTGGGCTACGTCGACCTCGAACAGCTAGTCCTTCCTTTCTATTATCTAGCAAAACGAAGAGACACAACCTATAGTAGATCCGCTGTAATATCCTTTATTTTCTCTCACAGTCTCACCTCTCTATTTCTTGCTCACATATATTACATAGATTCAATACAATGCCCTCATATGAAGAGAGGGGTTTCCTTCTAGGGCAAAAAAAACCTAAACTAAACATAAGTTCTACCGTCAGATCATCTGCCTAATGAATGGCCCAGATTGACTAGAAATTACTATACTTTTACAAGGCAATTTTACATCTGTTTTTAGCTTCGGGGGTGCTGCAAGTTCCCCTCGCACCCCCCCCGCATGGAGGGGTGTACAAACTTCCTGGGGTATACATCCGGCTGAAACAAAGACCTTTGAACAATTATGCTCCACACACAACATCTAGTTGGATAATAGAAATGGCACAAGGAAATGCTTCCACATCCTCATCCTTTGTTGAGTGTGCATCTGCAACAACATTGTTTTTCCCTTTTTTGTGGATGATTTCAGAGTCATAACCCAACATCTTTGTGACCCATTTTTTTTTCTCTTCTAAAGATAATATTTGTTTTAAAAAGTATTTAAGACTATCATGATCTTTTTTTCCTTAAAGTGTCTTCCCATTAGGTAAGGTCACCATTTCTTAAGTGCATGTAGTATTTCTAACATTTCCTTCTCATAAAGAGATTTGTGTAAATATTTCCTTTGATTGGACAAATTTCAAAAGCATTGGGTCTTTCTTCTTGCATTAAAATGACACCAATTCCATTTCCTGAGGCATCACATTCCACAATAAATGTTTTTGTGAAGTCTAGTGTAGCTAAGACCGGTGCTTAGCACATTGCCTGTTTAAGATGTTCAAAGCTCTTTGTTGCTTCTGGATTCCAAGAAAATGCATCTTTCTTCAGTAATGTTGTTAGAGGTGCCGCTATTCTCCCATAATTCTTAACAAACTTGCAATAATACCCTGTCAACTTGAGAAATCCTCGAAGATGCTTTATGGATGTGGGGATTTTCCATTCCTTAATGGCTTTAATTTTTCTAGGGTCTACCTTAACACCTTCATGAGAAACAATATGACCCAAACATTCCACCTCTTGTACTACAAAGAAACATTTGGAGGGGTTTTCATATAATTGTTTCACCTCCAATAGTTTGAGCACTTTGTCAACATGTTGAACATGATCCTTCCAAGACTTGTTGTATATTAGTATATCATAAAAGAATACTAACACAAATTTTCTAAGGGTGGGTTTGAAAATGGAATTCATCAAACCTTGAAATGTAGAAGGTGCATTAGTAAGGCCAAAAGGCATGACCAAATTTTCATAATGACCCTCATGAGTTCTAAATGTTGTTTTCAAAATGTCTTCAGTGTTCATTCTTATTTGTTTATATCCTGAATGAAGGTCTAACTTGGTGAAGTAAATTGCTCCATGCAATTCATCCAATAATTCATCAATGACAGGAATGGGGAATTTATTTTTAGTAGTGACCGTGTTGAGCTCCCTATAATCTGGACACATGCACCATGATCCATCCTTCTTGTGCAACAATACTACTGGAGCAAAGAAATAACTTTGACTAGGTTGAATTATACCAGCCTCTAGCATTTCTAAAACCATACATTCAATTTCACTCTTTTGGGCATAAGGATATCTGTAAGGCCTAATGTTTGGAGGAACACTTTCTAGAATCAAATGAATATCATGATCATGCTCACAAATAGGTGGGAGGCCTTTGGGAGTCTCAAGTACCCTGGAATGATTGTCCAAGAATTTTTGGAGATCTAGAGAAATAGATGATTCGAATGTTGGAACCTCTAATGAACGTAATTGTGAAATTATGCCTTGTTGTTCTTTCTTTAGAAACTTTGTCATGCCGTTAGAGCTTATTATCTTTCCTGGTTTCCCTGTGATACCCCTTAATTCAACTTCCTTTCCTTCAAACAAATTTCAAGAAAAATTCTTGAAATTAAAAGTTATCGTACCCAAATATTGTAGCCATTGGACTCCTAGTACAACATCAACACCACCCATTGGAATGGAAAGTATTGGACTATTCAACACATATTCTCCCATGGATAGCTCAATATTATGGCACTTTCTAGAGTAGTTTATGGTTCCTCCATTTGAAGCCATCACTTGACACTCTAGTGGTGGATATAGGAATCAATTTAATTCCTTGGCTATCTTACAATGAATAAAATTATGGGTATTGCCCGAATCAATGAACACTATTACCTTTTTCTTCTTGATATGACCTTCTATCTTGATAGTTTGAGGAGTGGTAGTTTTGGCCAATGCATTACAAGATATGGTCAGATTCATTTATTCTTTCTCTAGGGTTTGTTCCTGGTCTATATCCTCTTCTTTTGATGTTTCTTGTTCCTTTTCTTCCTCCTCTTCACAATATATGTAAAATAATTTCTTCTCAACACACTTATGACCTTTAGTATATTTTCTATCATAATTGTAACAAAGCCCTTTTGCTATTTTTTCTTCCAATTGTTGTGGTGTCAACCTCGTAGGTTGTGGAAGACTAGGGGCAACAACAATTCCATCTTTATAGTTGTGAGTGGTAGGCTTCCATGTTGCCATAATTTTGCTTTCAATTTTTCTTGCCAACTTGAATGCCTTCTCTAATGAATCAGGTTCCCAAAGGCGAACCTCATGTTGGATGTTATCCTTTCACTATGAACACATCAATCCTATACTCCTCTGGAATATCGTTTACCCTTATATTCAATTTTTGGAAGTCTTCGATGTGCTCCACCATTGAACCCTTTTGTTACAGATTTATCAATTGGCTAAAAAAAGTGTTTCTTTTTGTATCCTCATAATGTGATATCATTTCTTCCATAAAAATTTCCAAGTGACAATTTGTTTATGGGAGCATAGCCATCGATACCATACAAACTGATTGGGTTCCAAATATAAAGTTACAATGTGTAGCTTTTGTGTGCTTTTTACATTATGGAGATCGAAATATTGCTCCATCTGTAGTATCCATGTTACGGGATCCTTGCCATCAAAATTCCTCATATTGTTTATTTAGAACATGGTGGGTCTTCAATCCAACATTAGATTCTATGAAATCATGACTAACGTTTCTTTTGTTCTCATCGTGAGTTTTCTTTGCTACCCTTTCGCCATTAGTAAGAATCTCTTGTAGCAACTTTGTCAAATCTATCTTCAAATCTTCCATGTTGCCTTTAAGGTTTGCTTCTATACCATCCATCTTAGCTTCCATGCCATCCATATTAACTTCAGTTACTTTTCTTGAGAGCGAAATGTGTTGCACTTGGTCTCATAATTTTGATATATCATGTTGCATTTCTTCCTCTTCTTCATGTGTCATAGTAGAGATTTCAAGTTGCTTACTAGGTGTTTCCATTTTCTTTCTTCAAGTCTGTTATCACTCAGATTTTCTTTGAAGTTGTCAGAAGAAGGAAAGGGGTCCGAGGTAGCCACAAAACAACTTTTAAGTACATAATCTAGCCCATATGTACTCAGAGGGGGCTCTCTCTTTAAGATTTAGCTTTGTTTTATGGGATATTAGGCTAGTTATGAAAGCTTGGGGGTTTTTATTTTATTTGATGGTGGAATTCAAGAGCAGATGGATAGAACAAAGTATCTCAGACCATTGGGCTATGGAGTCAATTGCAGATGGCTTAACTGGATCAGGTTGATTCAAAAAAGGACGGCTTTACAGGGAAAGATAGCTAAACAAGGGAAAAATGGTAACTTGAAAGGTGAAATGGTCTTGAGAGGGTGGAAGGGCAGTTAAGAATCATTCAACAAATTTCAAGATTAGGGAAAATGGGTGATCATTAACAAAATGCAATTAAGAATTTCTTGTTAAATGGACACAATGATAAACTAAGAAGTATGGAGCAATTAAGAATTCCCTACCTATGATAGCTTAGAAGAAAACATTGAGAATATAAATGGCTATAAAGACAGAATGCAGTAAAGCACTTTCTGAAATATACTTTTTCATTTATTATTCAAATATGAAACACATGTGAACTATTAAACCAGAAAAAAATTAAAACATAAGATATAGAATACTTATTTGTCCAACGTTTGACACATGAATCCTATAAAAGTCCTTTGTTTTATTACTTCTTCCAGCCAACCATACAATAGTTGTTCAACAACACTTCTATTCCAAGATAATGAGTCTACAGAAATGTTTAAGAATCCACCCTAAGTACTTCAAATGAGGAAGTACTTATAAAAAAATTTACAACAAATATCTCCTAACTAGGAGATATATTTTAGGAAAACTAAATATATTTTACATAAAAGCAGAGACAAATGGTCTCGAAAATAGAAACTGAAAGTGAACTGCAAGCTTGTTGTTCCTGCTTTTATTGGATGAGCTGGAGGTAGGCCCTATGATTGAGCATCTTGTTGTCTTGCTCACAATTCTATGTTGGCTGATTTCTTTTGGCTTTTAACTGATACTCTTTAACATATTCTGATACTCTTTATCTGCTTTATCTTCATTCACCTTATTTTACCAAAATTGACTATGGTAAATACTTCAACTTATTTTTTACCTGTCATATCTATCCACCAATCATCCCTTGGTATCCTGGTCCTTTGTAGCTTCCTGAAGATTTCATCAGCCTCAGTGTATTTTACAAAATTGGGCTGAACAGGAAATGTTTCAATTCATGCTCGACATAAAAAAGGTTCTCTAGACTGTCATAGTGAACTCTGCTTGTAGGTAATGTTTTAGGTGCAGATGAATTGACTGATGAACTAGCTTGGTTATTTGCATACTGACCCAATTTGTCAACATAATCCTCATGCCCCATTAACTTATCATTGATCACTGAAGGACTGGGAAGTCCTTTACTCTATAATATGCCAAACTTTTCCATAAATTCATCTATATCCTCCTGCATATTCTGACAGTTTCTTTCCAAGTTCTGCATTAAAGCCCTTTTGGTCAAGACTTTCTTGATTTCAAGGATGGTTCCAGTTCTATCTTCAATATTCAGCTGTTCTAATTGATGCCTATTCCTGTTGTTCAAAAATTTTATTAACCTGATAGTTTCCTCAGGTTTCCTTCCTAGCTCTTCCTTGGTTTTGAAAATCTCTTGAAGAGAAACCTTGACTAGGTCAATTTGCTCAAAAATGAGTTATATTGATGACGAAACATCATTTATTGATTAAGTGATGTTGGTCCATAGAATTTTCCTAATATCTGTTAAAGTCTTTTCAAATGTGAGGTCCTTTTCCAATGTTTTACTTATTGAGCCAAGCCTTTGTTCTTCCTCACTTTTTCAGCAAAATTGATCTTTTCCACATCATACTTCTGCTCTAAGGTGACAAATGTTTCCTTTACCTTCTGCAATTCAGAAACTCGGAGTTTCATCTCCTCCATGGACTTGATTAATTCTTCAGTGCTCTGACCTGAAATTCCCACCTGCGATGTACCTGTGCTTGCACCTGTAACTGCACCTGTGATAGTTTCTGCTATGGCCAGAGGGACATTTGGCGTAAGAGCTATTGTCAGTGTTGAAGGAACTGCCATGGAGACTACTGATACCACATTTTGAGGCTAAGAGGTCGACTCGCTCTGCCTGCTTTGTAGTGTTTTCTCTAGTTCCTGCTCTGTCTCCCATAATTGTTCATTTAGCTTGAGGACTAAGTCCATGAGCTCTTCTTCATTCTTCTTTTCTTCAATCACTTCTGCAATCTGTGGATGCATTAGTGGTGGTAGTTTTAACTGCTTTCTTAAGGCAACTATGTCTTCATTTTTCTTCTTTATCAAGGCCTCTGTAGCTTTAACATCCTTTCGCTTATAGCCCAATCCAATAATCAAATCCTCCAGTGATTTGATTCTATTGTCTTTTGCCTGTGAGGACGCTCTTTCTAACTGTAACTAAGCAGTGCTATTATTCAGTGAATTTTCCAATCTATGTGCCATCATGGCCTTGCTTGTCAATGTTGAATATACCATTTCCCTTGTCTGCTTATGTAATTCTTTTGGATCTAAGGGGTGAACATCCTTAGCCAAGACCTCAAAGTCAATTTTGAGGTAGTCTGCAAGTTTTTAGGGCTGCTTTACTTTAGGCTTTAAAAAGATCATATGCATTTTGCCTTCCTTGATGTGGTAAGCTGACATCAACCTAGTTTGATTGGTGGGAGCCATCTTTAGGTACTGTGTGTAGGCTTGGGCCTTTAACTGTTCATTTTTGGCCTTTATTTCCTTGAATTTTTCTTTGATGTCTAAGGTCTTATTAGATGAAGACTTGAAAGATGAAACTTCAATGGTTTGCTATCTTTCCAGCTTCTGTCTTTGGGCACTGGAAGGTGTCCCACCTACTGGGAATGTATGCTGACTATCTGCACCTTCTTTTCTCAAACTGCCTATTGTTTCTTCAAAAAATTCTTCTTCTGAATGCGGATTTAGCCTATGCCTCTTAGCACCAGGCTGGTTTGAAGGGCCACTGGTAGGGGTAGCTACTTCCCTGTGTCTTTTTAAACTCTTTTCCTCATTTAGAGGAGTCTGCAAAACTAGGGGATCTCCCATGTTAACTTGAGTTGGGTGGGTATGTGTTTGAGCCTGTTCTTGAGAGATTTCAGGTTGCTTTGACATGCTTGATTGCCCTATTGCTGGAGTACTGGTTCCTTGTTCTTTTTCCTATGATGGTTCTACAAGGGGTGCACTTGTTTGCTGTGAGTGCCTTTGAGAAGTATCTGTTGTTGAGGTACTAGTCCCTAGTGTTGGCTTCTAAGAAGTCCCAACTGGTATTTGTTCAAAAGAGTCTAGGTCAAGTGTCTTTTCTAGGTCTTTCATTACATTTTCTACATTGCCCTGATCACTATACATCTCAATAAGAGTTCCTTCCCTCCATTCATCCATATTAGCATATTGCTCAATTTCTGGGATTTTGTGATGAAAATATGGTGATAGTCTATTTTTCATTCTCCTATCACAAATGAAACTGTGTGGGTCATATTTCCAACCAAAAACTTTACTTAATTTCAGGTGTTCTAGGATTTCTTCTGCTGCTTTGCCTGCTTCTCTATTGTTGCAGACAAATGGGCCTAGGTGATCCTTGATTCTCAACTGTGTTTTCTTCTTGGCCTTGGCAAAGTGGATTTGCTCTGAGTTTATCATTTGTCTATAATACTCCAATGCAAACAACCTCATTGGAATATATTTTGGTAGCTTGAATGGAGGAAGCTCACAACCATATATCCTGATCTCTGTGTCATTCTGGTACAAGTACCAGTCACCTACCTTGTACTGTTTGGATAGCTAAAGGATTCTTTTGATTTCATCACTAATCCTAGGAGGAGAATTTCCTGTCAACATGGTGGTCACTAGGTGGACAAACTGGTGAATGAATTCATTATATGAATAGGGACAAGAAAAAGAATGGTGGAAGATTGAAGTAAAAAAAATCACTGATCTTGGGTTACCCTTTGTAACAAGTTTATTGATAGAAAATGGGAACTTGTCAGACTTATAATAGAGGATAAGGTGATAGATGAATGTGGAATACTTGAACACTTTTTCATTTTCCAACCTCATGAACTAGTCATGGATTTTGTCAACAATAAATGTAGCATAGTTGTACTTGACAGAAGGAGGCTGACCGGGGGTGAAAATGGTCATCAAAAATAGAGTCAACTCATCCACATACTCACTAGTGTTGAATCCCATGACTGCAGCTATCATATCAACTATAATTTTGCCTGTTTCTGTGAAGAAAATTGATAGATAGGGAGGGGGATTTTGGGGTTGATGCTCCTTATATATGAAATTCTGGCAAAGGAAATTGAGTTTAGACTGGGAAAATTTGGATGATTTGTCTAGCAAATCTCCAAGGGGAAGAGGGGTGAGGGCTTGACTGGGCTAAAATTGAAGCATCTCATTGATGGAGTCTACAGTAATTGTGAAGAGGAAAGTTTGATTTGGGGACATTACTGTCTTAAGGTTGGGATCATAGTTGGCATGACACTGATGGATAATGTCAGGGAAAATGCACACAGAGGGGAGAAAGTACATTGGGAGATTGGATTCCCATAGTCCTATGGTATCATAGTCATTCAAGTGATTGTCTCGGCATTGGCAAAATACTTTCAGGTGGTCCTTATCAGTATTCAAGTATTTTATTTGAAAATCTTTATCTGCTAAGAGCAGATAATCTAAATCACAGTGTGGGGTAGTAATAGGTGCAATATTTAGGGCAACAGGGGTTCCCATTCTGGTTCTTGTGGATTCAAATAGAAAACTGGGGTTTTTATAAGAAATTTGTGAAAACAGAGGGTTTGGGGAACTTGAATTTTAAGTGCAGCAACTGAATTATGGTAAAATTTGGGGTTCTTTTCAATTAATTGCAGAGAAAGCAAGTATTCACAGGGTTTCTTGATGGGAATTGGTAAATACCTATTTTTAGGGATGGGCAATGGAATGCAGGTACACTGGGTGTGAATGGTCGACTCTGAGCGGCATCGACTGCAAGTTTTGAAGGTGGTTGGTGGTTGGGTGCACGAACTGGTTAACCTTGACGTTCAGTTTGCATGGATGTATGCGTTCACAGAATAGGACGACAAATTTATTTCTTTTGTTTTTTATACAAAGTCAAAAATTTGGTGGGTTTCGAGATTTGGACAGGTGGCATCAGCAGGAGGAAGATTTGATGTTTTTTCGTTAGCAGGAGGTGGTAAGCGGTTTTCATTGCACTGCTAATGGAGGGGAGGCAGTATTTGGGCTCGACCAAGCAATTCCATACGATGAGCGACGCATGGCGATGGCATTGTTTGCGAAACCGCTCATGATCACGCCCTAGTGCTCAGCCACGGAAGGCCGTGCGATATGCACAACCATTGGATCTAAGGGGCTTGATCGGATAGCTATCAGGGAGGTGAGGTGGTGGAAAGTTATTGAGGGTGGACCCAACAAAATTAAAGGTTTTTTAATTACATCGGGAGCAGTGGGATTAGTCGTTGAGTTATTAATTAATCCTAATGATTAATTAATCCTCACTTAATATGGCGAGGGTCAGGGTTCTTAATTAGTTACGGTTTAACTAATTAATCCCATTTATTAACTCTATTATAGTTATATTTAACCGAAGGGTGGGATATATATGAATTTGGCGATTTTGCATAGTTATAGTAATACGAAAATGGGTAATGTTTATATAGGGAAATTAAATAATAATGTAAGTTAAAAGTTAATATGATTTTGTGAAGTGCGTGCTAAGTTTGAACCATTTTCATGTATATGTTTAAAACTTAGGTAAGTGAAAAAAGAGGGTTTTTATGGAAAATATTTTAATTTCCCTAAGTAAAATAGGATTTTACATAGGAAAAACTTTTAAAAAGGGAATGAATGATTTATGAAGGGGGGTGAATATTGATGAAGGCGTTTTAAGTACTTAGGCATTATAAATTATTGGGCCGAGGGTCCGGTCCCTCCAATAGTCAGAGAAATTCTCTGAGCCCCTTCTAACTTGATAAATACCTTGGCACTTAGGGGAAATTAGTGAAAATTTAGGGGAAATGAGTAGGGAAGTTAATTATTTTTGACTTTGCTTGCTTGATGTGCCTTCCATGTGATACATGCCTCTACCTTGTGATGAAAGTAAAATATTTACACATTTAAACTTATCATTCACCACATATTACTCTGCAACCATCATCTACCTACCCTAGCTACTTAACCTAGCATTTTCACTTCTTTATTAGGGTGCACTTAGACTGGAAAACCCTTATCAAACTTTCTTTTCTTTTACATGGTGATGCCTATCTAAGTCTACACTTATTACATCCAAGGGCTCAGATTAAACTGTTGAGCTCCTTTTTCACTCTACCTATCTACTTATCTGCCAAGATTACACTATTTGGTTAGATCTTTATTCTCTATTTCTATAACATGAAATTGAGAAATGAACTAGCCAAGCTTAAACTGTTTGATTATTAACAAATTGTGGCATAGGTGACAAGCTGCAAACAATTGTTTATTATAAAAAAATAAAAAGTAGCGGCATTTAGACTTGCACACTTTCATGGTCTTTTCTTTTTGTTGGGGTTCATTTTCTTTCATTTTTTGACCATCTTTTATTCTTTTCACCTTTGATTTTTCTTTTAGGGTATACCCTCTTTACATTTTTTTTTAATTTTTTGATTTTTTAATATGGAAAAACTTTGCAACAAGTAAAGGTATCAACATATTACAGAGCTAAATCAAGTCAATCATGATATATGACACCTACTGGTATAGGGGCATAACAGAGTCATCAATGAACAATAATTATGCTTCACAATTCCCTTTGAATCACTTCAAACGTCTTTCTCAAACAAGGCTTATGCAAATTTAAAAATAAAACTACACACCCCTTTTTTTCCGCTTTGTATGAGCTCGATCTTGAACTACCTGTAACTCTATAATTTCGGACCACCAAGTTCTGAAATTTCGGCATGTGATATCCTTTGATTCTTTATTCCAACCCCATAAGTCTGATTTCAATTGGATTCTCGAAGAAAGAGTTATGCCCAACCTCCCGCAATGACCCAATTAGAGACTAGTTCATTAGATCGAATTTGTATGACATGCCACATGTCACTGTTTCAACCTTAGGTTCTGAAAATGATACCCAACAAACTACATGCCGTCTTTTTTCTATCACTCTTTATGAAATTTGAATCAGTCTCTCTAAGAGAAAGTTATGATGATTTTCCCTAGGTTACCTTTTTGAGATATAATTCAGGGTTTTGCACAAACCCTAACTTCCTTAGTTCATATATCCAAAAATATAGTTGCAGAAGTCTAGAATTTGATCATGCAGTTCATCACGATTCCATCTCAAATGGGTTTAAATTTCAGCTTCAGAAGGTTCTTATAAACAAAGTTATAGCAAACATTCCAGATGACCTGTTTGAAGCAGTGAAACCCTAAAACCCAAAACTCTCATACCAATTGTTATGCAACCAGCTCACAAAATAGAAGAAAGAGATAGATCAACAACTTAAAATGTACCCTCTTAGAGGGCTAAACCTCCTTTACATTACACAAATGAATAATTCTTGGATGATACAAATGACAATACCTCCTTTTTATATATATGAGTCTAAGGGGTCACAATATAATTAGAGCTGACATAATGATAATAATATAAAGGAACAACAATAACAATAAGGGGTACAATGAAACTAATAATAAGGAAAAACACTAGTATTATAGGGACCTAACAGTAGACCTCACATTTTGTAATTTATAATTTTAATAGATTCATTTTAAATCACTCAAGGCAAAACAATTTTAAACAAAACCTAAGAATCATCTACTAACATTATAGGAATGATTGAATGCAAAATGTACCAGGTAAATGAAAATTTATTTTCATTTCTACATATTCATGAACTTAAATATGTAAAACCAAGTTTTAAGTATCAAACCATACATCATGAAAATTGTACCATGAAAAATGCAAATAAACTCCAAAATTAGAATGTATTAAATCATAATAAAGAGTTCAAGATTTAAAATATGTCGAAAATTTATATCATTATGAAAGTAAATATATAATAAAAATATGTCAAATAATAAGATGAATCAATGCATAATAAAAAGTTTTACTTTAAATATGTCCAAAATTTATATCATGATAAAAGTAAATATAACATTAAAATATTTTCAAAAAAAAGTTGCATCAATTTAGACAATATCACTCAAATATATGATCTATCAACCTCCTCATGCTCTCATATGAATCATCGATGCCCTACAAAACATGTATAATTGCATATATACATAAGATTATGTACTTAAATTAAGTTTTAATGTTTTAAAATTAAATGAGAATGTACTCTTCAAAACAAAATTATAAAAAGTTACAAATTCCATGCAACAACTCATGGTGTTCCCCCTCCATTGTGACCTTTCGGTGTTCGTCATGCACTGTGCCCTCTTGGATGCCCTATACAATACATGTACATGTATATATTAGAAATTTTAAATTGCACATAAAAATGCATAAAGTCACAATATTAAAAAAATTGTTACACAACTTTTTCAAATTGTTTAGATGATCTTATCCCCATTGTCGACTCCATCGCCAAAATCCCTGGAGAATGGAAATCATCTCCACAAAACTAAAATTCCAAAATTTTAAAACTATAAGATAAATCTATCTTATTTTTTAATGAAACTTGCGCTTCAATTTATAACAAAACATATGTGAAATATTCAATACTTGTTGCACATCTCTTAATAGGGAGGAAGAGGGTGGCGCTATGTCCAAAACATTGTTCGAAATCAGAATCCGTTAACACTTAATTATATATACACAGTTATTTCTTTTAAAAATATGTCCTCACAATAAACTGATATAATAAAAGTAGAATAATAATTGTATTAACATGAACTCTTCAAAAAAACTAACATCTCTCAAAATATCTTCATTGGAACCTGAACTTGAGACTGTGAAATTATCAAAATTTTCGTTCAACAAACAAGTTAACTACAAATGGTGAACATATGATACATTTGTGTTAAATTATATATGAAAAAATAACAAAATGTATGTGAATCAACATTAGCACATACATTACAAATTACATTAAAATATCCACCCTAGCCATTAACACATACCAATCCCACACCCTCTTCTTCATGAACAATCAGGTATTGCTAACCATTACGACAAGCCTTTGCATATGCTTTAAGCTCCTAAGTATTCATATTATCTATCTCCTCATTTGTTTTATATATAAAATTAGCACATGCATCAACTTGTGCTTTTTGTTGATTTAGACTGATATCAATTCTGGTCAATGCACTTTGTACATTGCCTATAATGACATCTCTTCCTTCTCGACCAATTTTAGAAGTGGCATCCATCTCTAACTGCAAAGTTACCATACGAGGAGGTTGCCATGCCAAAGGTGGCTGAGGGTGAAGTAATTAAGTATCAAGTAATGCGCTCTTACGATCATATAACTGACCTTTCCTAGTACCACAATATTTAGATGGAAGGTCATTATAATCGGGTTTCATACCCATAAATAATTCTGCATAAAATAATTTTTCGAAATAAATTGGAATGTCGTCATTCCATGGAAGCTTTCCATATGCTAGAAGGAACCTATCATACAAATGGTCAGCTATATCAGGATGTTTGAAATATTGCACCTGGACCATATTTATTTTTGAACCTTCTTTGAAATTAAATATAGATTTTTCATTTTATTTTATAGCCCTTTTACTAACCTTGGCCCATTTATTGGGACCTGTCACTATTTCCTTTCTATGCCTCATCATATCTATAAATGAATTCATGGTTGGTCCAAGCTTCTCATAAATATCAAGAAATGAGCTTAGAGAGTGCAAAACTATTTCTAAGCTTTCTCTACTCTCTGCAGGGAGCTCCAAATTGCCAAGATCTTTCCTCAATTTAGAATAATTATTTTTGCACCTTTCTAATGTGCATTGTTGAAGGTTTGTCTCCCAAGGAAGCTCATCTGTAATATCAAATGGATAAGCGGTAGTTGGTGTCTGGCCTTTTTCTTGAATTGTCTAGTTTTGTTTATGTCTAATTTCACCAACATTTTCACCATCTGGATCAATATATAAAATTACATAAATATAAAAAAAATGTGAACAAATGTATTCATACAGTGTATGCAAGATAGACATGTACACACATATGTGCATACAATTCATTTACATGTACAAATTTGTTTTAACATAATTCTTTTATATATACCAAATTGATATTGACCACCCTGAGACTGATGATCACCTGAAGAATGTTAACCACCCTGATATTGATGACCAACCGTAGAATGTTGACCATCCCCATGCGATAACATTGTGAGAAAAACATCTAAAAACAATTAGAAAATCAATTCAATATTTGTGTTGACATACATATGATTAGCATAATTGTGTGACAACATGCAAATGTCTCTTCATAAATAGCGTATCTGCGTTTTCCATGTTGTTCACACATATAACCGCATATGAATCCCTTGAATTTTGTGTGTATATATAGATTTCCATGTTGTGCGATTTCAGCGTATAT
>APFE030076708.1:5500-21757 GCA_000404065.3 Pinus taeda
TAATCTGCTGTGTTTTGAGAATATTCTATTACATGCTCTGTTGTAATTAACTCATTTCGTGTTCTTGAACTTTATATCGATGCTATGCTATTTTACCAATTCTTTAAGTATTGATTAATCTCTACAGGACACTGTTAATCTATTACAGAATTCTTCACGATTGTGTTTTTCATTATAACAAGTCATCTGGAAAGGTCTGTTTCACATGGTTATCGAATGCGACTGTTCTTCATTGTGAGATGCAATCGTATGCGTTTTAACAGAAGCAGATTGAGTATGTTGTGTTTCTAAGGTTTTATAGTACTATTCCATCATATAAGATTGAAGGATTGGTATTTTGATTGGCATGATTAAATAGAATTGCAGCTTAAGGAACTCGGTTATTGCTTATTTCGATTGCTGTTCTATTTCTGAACTGTTGTTCCATTTCAAATTGCTGTTCCATTTCCAGATTGCTAATTTGTTGTTTCTTGAGGATAGACTTAGGCTGTAGTGGACCCCAACATCTGCTACTTGGTCCCCAGACCTCTGATCTGCTCCCATCAGCTATGAAAGGGATGTGTTATTGCTACCAAGCCGTTGGTTGATGTGTTGTTCTATTTCATTGCCATTTCCTTTATCTGCTGTTTCATTTCTATTCATTAAGAACGAACTCAGGCTGTAGCGAGCCAACATCTGCTATTTGGCTCCCAGACCTCTGATCTATTCTCATCAGTTATGGAAAGGATGGGTGATTGCTACCGAACCTTTGGCTAATGCAATACTTGGTGTAATTTGGTCTTTTGAAGTAGTTAAGTTGTAGATTTGCATTAATTTACTTGCGTAGCTTTTAAATAACTGTACTACAAGCATTACTCTGGAAAATGCGAAGCCTCAGACTGAGACACCCTTTGAAATAACCAGACGATCCCGGATTGACATATTAATGTGAGGTAACTAGAGGTGAAAGAGACCCTTTTTATAGCTCTAAATTTTGGCGCCGTTGCTAGGGAAGGAGTGTAGCCATTTGTCTTTTTCAGAGTAGTGTGCGAACCTGCTAGGGAAGAATTGGGTTTTGAAAACGGAAGGTAAGAACCTACGTGTGGAGCATGTAAAAGCCCTGCTCCTTTGCCCGCTTTCCTGCAGATTTGCTGTTATTTGCTTAAAACCTGGTAGTTAAATTGAGTGCATGACTAAGCAGAAAAAGCTAGAGAAAAATCCCAAACCGTTACCAAAACCAGAAAAAGCTAAGGGACCGGTGACCCTTGGACGATCAACATACATAGACGAAATCTATAAGAAAGCCGAATCTTAGCCTTCAGTAGGACCCAGGAAAGTTACTTCCAAACAACCTACTGGTTCCCTTCAGGCCTCAGGCTCACCATCTGAAGCCTTTGCTAAGGTGCATAGTCAGATTGATGAACAGGAATTTCAAGAAATTGAAAATTCTATTCCAGAACGACTGCAGGAAGGGAACCTAAATAATCTTTGTGAAGGAGAAGGGGAAACAGGGGAAATTGGAGAGCCAAGATCTCCTCCTAGGATAAATCAGCCATTAAATAGCCCAGACAAGGGGAGCGCGGTAAAAATTATTATTGAAGACACCCTATTGCCTCAGACAAAAATTCCAGATAGAGGAAGTGCTATTAAAACTGTTCCTATTGAAAACATTCCCCCTCAACCTAGGAATACCCTCTTAGATCTTCCGAAAGGTTATTGGCATATATTTGACCCAATGGCTCAAAATCTGCCAAACACCCAAACCTCTACATTACAATACCCCATAGTGGATTTCGCAGCAAATGCTCCTATGAAAGCAATCCCCCTTCAACACATTCCTACATTTCACGGACTTACATCAGAGGACCCCGATGCATTTTGATTCGAATTTGATGTTGCTATGCAGGGGATATGATTACACCACTGACCCCCAGAAACTAAAATTGTTCCCCTGCCACTTTGAAAGGGGCAGCTTTTTAAGATGGTTTATGGGATTAGTGGTGGAGTATTAAATAACTGGGAAACAAATGAAAGAAACTTTCCTAAAGGAAATATCAAGGTATTACTGTAGGTCTAGAGAACTAAAAGATGAAATACTTTCAAGATGATAGCTTAGGACCAAATGAAAACGATTAGAGGAATACGTGGAACGTTTCCAGTATAATCTGCAAAGATCCCCTTATGCATCGTTGCCTTTGCCTGATAACGTGTTGAAAACAACATTAATAAGGGGCATGAAAGAACAGTGTATTGAAACATTAAACATTATGGGGAAAGGGGATATATATCAGGAAAGTTTTGCTGACATAATTGATTTATGTATTAGGAGTTCGAGAGGCAGCACACGAAGCAAACCAGCAGAACATGATCGATTTGCACGGGAAAACAAAATTTCATCAGAAGGAGTAACACGTGTGGAAATTGGAAATTTATTTGAAAATTTTAAAACTGATATATTAGGAACACTGACTACACAATTGGACATTTTGCAGGCTAAGCAGAAACAAATGGAGGCAGAACAGAATTTAGCAATCTTTTGCCCCAGATGCAGGAAGAAGCATAGCCATAAGGAATGCCCACTAGATATAGTTCAGACATGCGCCATTTGTACAAGAGATCACTCTACAGAAATTTGTCCCTCATTACCTGGACTGAAAGCGGTATATAAGGAAGCAGAAGAAGAACCAGAGGCAGTATATCTACTTAACCAGCGTTGTCAGTGGCAGCCGCGACAAACTGATATATTTTCAGACCCAGCTTCTTCTTTTCAGTATCCGCAGTACAATACTCAACAGTATAATACATGGCAAAGTCAGTTTCAACCCTCATTTCCAAATTGGTCATCACAGTCGTACCCTTCTGCGAACCCGTGGCTAAATCAGACAAGCCAATCTGGCTGGTTGAATACTCCTTATCCCCCACCATACTAGCAGAACAACCCATATCCACCACAATGGACTCCCCCCACTTCACAAAGTTCAGTCTGGCAGAATAACTGGCAGAGACCAACATAACAGCCAGTAGGAAACATTCCTTTCTCTCAACCCACACTGCCAACTTTACAGCAAAACCCCTAATCTAATCTCAGACCCCAACTCCCAGCCAAGCCCAATCCCAATCCAAATAACAGACTAGTCCAAGCACTCCAAATTTTAGAAACACCAGAAGAAGGACCCGATCTGAGGGAGTGCAATGATCTGCAGCTAAGATCTGGGCGTATTATTCAAACAGAAGGAAACAAAACAGTATAGATTGAAGACCAGTTACCTAGAGAACATCTGTCACAAGAAGAGGATGAAAACATACAACAAACTCAGAATCAAGCAACTACATCCTCTCCCCCGTTCCCAGAACGTTTAGTCATACCTCGACCTATACAACAACCTAATTTTGACATTCTGGGAGAATTACAAAATTTGTACATAAAAATCCCATTCCTTCAGGCCATTCAGGGTATCCCAATATACGCTAAAACTATCAAGGAATTGTGCATAAAAAGACTGAGAAGGAATGTAATAGATAATCCAAGAGTTCAGGTAGTCGGCACTTTATCTGACCTATTATCAGGAAAGGAAACACCTATTAAGTATGAAGACCCAGGAAACCCAATAGTAACTGTTCAAATTTATGGCAAAACCTTAACCAATGCTTTAGTTGATCTTGGAGTTGCAATCAATATATTGACCATTTCCACTTGCCAAAAGTTAGGAATTACATCTGCAAAACCCACTTCAACTTTGCTGGAATTCGCTGATCGATCTGTGGTTAGGCCAGAAGGCATACTGCATGATGTTATGGTCTCAGTTGATTCCTGGGAATACCCAACTAACTTTCTGATAATAAACCCTAAAACCCGACTAGATGAACATCCATTGACTTAGGAAGGCCTTGGCTCACTACTGCTGATGCCTATATCGGCTGTCGGCAAGGAAACATGATCATAACTAAGGGGGCAGATATTAAGAACTTAGTACTATATCCCCCAGCGCAGCCAAGCATCACAATAGTCGAAACTAATAGGCACCCTGTATCATATCTTACTAACAACATTAGATCTCCATTAACTATACAAGAAGCGCTAGAGTTCAAAAATCAAATAGAAGATGATGCCATCAGTAACTTTATTAGTCAAGCTGAACTCACATCTCGTACCCAGTGTCATATGATAAAAGCATCATTTGATAACAAAGTAGAGGAGGAACCTCTAAAAGATGTGCATGACCATACAATCCCTGTCACTTCAGTTGCACATAGTAAAATAGTGGAAATCGAACCTGGGAAGACCTTAAACATTAACGCCGACCTTACACCGGAACAAGAAACAAAACTCATCCATATTTTAACAAAATATAAAGATGCATTTGCATGTGATTACCCCGATATGAAAGGAATTGATCCTCAATTGTGTACACACCATAATCTACATAGAAAATGATGCAAAACCTGTTAGACAGCCTCAGAGAAGACTAAACCCTCATCTAAAAGAAGTAGTAAAAGCTGAGCTCCAAAAACTTTTAGATGTTAACTTCATCTACCCTATCTCTGATAGTAAATGGGTCTCCCCGCTTGTGGTGGTACTGAAAAAGAATGGGAAGTGGAGAATCTGCGTAGACTATAGAGAACTAAATAAGGCAACGCAGAAATATCATTTTCCTCTCCCATTCATCGATCAAGTATTGGACACTTTGGCAGGCAAGAAATTCTTTTCTTTTCTTGACGGCTTCAACGGGTATAACCAAATACAGGGTCCCCCTAAAGATCTGGATAAAACTACTTTTACTTGTCCTTGGGGAATGTTTTCCTACCGAGTTTTACCTTTTGGTTTATGTAATGCCCCTGCCACATTATAAAGGGCTATTCTTAGCATATTTGCAAATCTAATAAATGAAGGATTGGAAGTATATATGGATGATTTCACTCCATACGGAGAGGAGTTTGATCCAACATTTGAAACACTAGAAAAAGTCCTACAACGTTGTATAGCTACCACGATTTGTCTAAGCCATGAAAAATGCTACATGATGATGACAGAAGGACTTATTTTAGGAAACTATATTTCAACAATAGGCATTCAGGTAGACCCAACCAAAATCCAAATACTTTTGCTTATTCCTACTCCTACTACTCAAACAAAGGTACGTAGAATTCTTGGATTCTCTGGTTATTACAGAAGATTTATAGAACATTATTCACGTATTGCTGCACCATTGTATGCACTAACTGGTAATACTGATTTCCTTTGGACAGAGAAATGTGAACATGCTTTCAATGACCTGAAAAAGCTTGTATCTACATCCCAAGTCCTTCACGGACCAAATTGGGATTTGCCATTCCAGATATCATCCAATGCCTCAGATACAGCCATTGGAGCAGTCCTTGGCCAGGGGGAGGATAGAAAACCATACGCCATTTATTACATTAGCAAAAATATATCCCCTGCTGAATTAAATTATACTATAACTGAAAAGGAATTTCTAGCTGACATACATGCTATCAATAAATTCAAACATTACATCACTGGATATCCCATTATCTTGTACACAGATCATTATGCTATAAAGTATTTAGCAAATAAACCTGTCATAATGGCAGAATAATTAGATGGCTGATTTTATTGTAGGAGTTTGACATTACAATCAAGGATCGACTTGCCAAAGAAAACCCGATAGCTGATTTCCTCTCAAGAATGCCAAAACCAGTCGATGCAGCAGTAGTTGAAGATCAGTTTCCAGATGAGCATCTCTTTGCCGTTGCTGTTCAAACACCATGGTATCCTGATGTCGCCAATTACCTAGCAGTAGGTAAGTTACCAAAACATCTAACCCCTAATGAGCGAAAACAAATTGTCCAGCGAAGTACCAGATTTTCCTGGATTGGGGGTTATTTGTTTCACACAGGGGCAGACATGCAAATCAGGAGGTGCATTCGACAAGATGAAATATTTGATATATTGAAAGCATTCCATGACCAAACATGTGGTGTACATTTTGCTGATCGCAGGACTGCACATAAAGTGTTACATACAGGGTATTATTGGCCCACAATTTTTAAAGATGCAAAGAAATTTGTCCAAGCATGTGATAGTTGCCAGAGGGAGGGACGCCCTAGTCACTCAGATGAGATGCCCTTGAAACCACAGTTAGTCATCGAACCATTTGAGTGATGGGCCCTTGATTTCGTGGGGCCAATCAACCCACCATTAAACCAGAAAACATACATTCTACTGGCAATAGAATATGTCACCAAATGGGTTGAAGCAGAAACCTTGCCCAGGGCTACAGAAGAATCTGTTATACAGTTCCTGCTCCATCTATTTGTGCGCTATGGCCTCCCTAGAGAGATAATCACAGATGGAGGGCCACAGTTTGCTGGAAACAGAATAGCAGAAACACTCAACAATTATCATGTTCAGCATAAAATGACCACCCCATATCACCCACAGGCAAATGGGCAAGTAGAAAGCAACAACAAGATAATAGAAACGATTCTAACTAAAACAGTTGCATCACATAGACGCGATTGGGCTGCCAGACTACCAGAAGCATTGTGGGCTTATAGAACAACATGGAGAAGCACCACTGGCCACTCATCTTACCAGCTCATGTTTGGAAAACAACCTATCTTTCCTATATAATTTGAAATCCAGACATTACGAACAACACAAGAAGTGGGGTTAGACTTAACTGAGGCACAAACTAATCGATTGCAACAGATCAATGAGCTGGATGAAATTAGGCTCTCTGCACTTCAACACACTGCCCTGATACAGAAGCAAAGAGCTAAATGGCATGATGCTCTCATAAAAAACAGAGTCTTCCATGAAGGAGACTGGGCTCTTTTATATGACTCTAGATTTCAGGACTTCCCCGGGAAACTCCAGACTCGTTGGTTGGGACCATATGAAATTCAGAAAGTACATGACAATGGTACCCTCACACTGATTACCATTGATGGTTCTGGGTATACCTTTAAGGCAAACGGCTATCGAGTCCTTCTCTATCGCAAACCACTTACCCGGGAGTCCTTCTGCTAACAATTACGCCAAGATTCAGATATGGAGATCTTACGGGAGGAAGACAAGTCTCCTCCACCAGTAACTCATTAAGAAGTTTACTTTTCTTTACAATTTGTATATAATTGTTAGAATTATTTTTGTACATATTTTTTTACAACATTTTTGATTTTTGTTGTTCCTTTTTCAAAAGGAACAACACTTGTCATTTTCGCTGTTCCTTTTTCCAAAGGAACAACATTTGTGATTTTTGCTGTTCATTTTTCAAAAGGAACAACACTTGTGATTTTTGCTGTTCCTTTATCAAAAGGAACAACACTTGTGGATTTTGTTGTTCCTTTTTCAAAAGGAACAACACTTGTGATTTTTGCTATTCCTTTTTCAAAAGGAACAACACTTGTGATTTTTGCTGTTCCTTTTTCAAAAGGAACAACACTTCTGATTTTTGTTGTTCCTCTTTTTAAAAAAAAAACGAACAACACTTGAGTGTTTTTGCTGTTCCTTTCTAAAAAAGAACAACATTTGTGTGTTTTTGCTGTCTCCGAAAGAAACAACACTGTTTGATTTCTGCCGGTCTTTTTCCAAAGGAACGACACTTGTTTGATTTTACTGAACAACACCGTTGATTTCCACTATTCCTTTCTCCAAGCGAACAACCGTTATTTTGCCCTTCCTTGAAAGAACACTACTCATATGATTTAAAACAACTTGTTCCTTCTCAAGGATGCTGAGTGCTAATGATTTTTCGAGTCTTTTGGAATACAACTATCTACTTATGCGATGGAAACAAAAGCACAGTATACAGAAATCAGTAAATCATAAATTGCTATCCTTATAAGTAACTGCCCTGAATTGGCGAAAGGACATAAGGAAAAGATATACTTATTTATCATCTTTTGTTGCCATTGTTCTACTAACTCTGTTTTGATTGTTGATCTCTATCATGCTGATTCTTTTATTTTTATTATCATTCGTCAATAAGATCAAAGAGTCTATAACTTCCTATTGGGATTATAAGACTTCTTCCACCATTCCTACTCTTAAGGAGTGTTGAACCACCCTTTGTTTATAAACATGAAAGGTTCTTTATTAAAACCAAGAAAAAAAGAAGTAAGAAAAGCAGTTTTGTCAAATTGCAGGATAGGGAGTCTCATTACGAGTTGGCCTACCATGATCATCAGGATGGAAGCGAAGTGGCATTCCCACAGGGCCACCACACCCGGGAAATGGTCCAAGAGGTATATCAAAATAAATAAATAACCCTTGGAACAGGAGGTCTCACCACGAGCCGGCCTGCCCACTATTCGCTCCTTCCTCATGAATGGCACTATGACTAACTAGTTACCAAGCCTACATGGTGGCCTACAGTTTTCACATTACATAACACTTCCTCGCATACACAAAGGACTATGGTTCCCGGGGTGAAATAAACAACTCTGCCAAGGTTATGGACGCCTGTCGGCAACAGAGCTCTGTTAATGGTATTGAAGTCGTAACCTATACACCAATGGGTAAGGAGATTATAACCTTTGGTTCTTATAACGTGATAATTAATTTAATTACCCAACCATATACGCATGACTATTTATTACCACCAATCATTACGGAGCTAGTGACAGTGACCGCATGAGACTTGCTAATTATGGCAAATGTCTTATCCCTGAACTTCCATCAACTCACCGCAGTCTCTTACGTATTAAAAGCGATCTAACTTTTTACCTCGATTTCAGTAATATGCTGTTTTTGGGGACATGGCATATTTTCATAAGCTGTTCCATAAAGGCCTCACGGGAGAGTAGACGTTGCTCCTTTATTTGACGGTTGGGATAGCCTATCATATTGCGCCGGGGGGGGGGGAAGTAACCTCATCATTCCCCAGAATACGTGTCAGCCCGTTATTCGAGAAGATCTTGTACTCGAGCACAACACGGTTCAACGGTATGATCATTTGCCATTTTTGTTTTCTTTTGCATGAATCGCTGTTTGAAGTTATTTCCATTGCATATGTTGTTGCATTTGAATTTGAATGAGAAACACGCCACTAGCTTCTCTGCGTCTCAACGAACAACTGATGTTACTTTGAGAATTTTCAAGTGAAGCCATGGGTGGAAGGTCAGTCCGCTGAGAACCACAAACATTGACTATTTCAGCTACAGCCCGAAGAATCCTAAAGAAAGTAGGATGGTTGACCTACCTCAACCGCCTGAAGGAGTCTAATGAAATTGTAGTTAAGGAATTTTTACAGAACCTACAGGAAGAACACTCCACAATAAGAGGAAAATGAATAGAGGTCACGGACGATATAATAGCAAAAGTCACAGGACTACCGGCCACAGGACCAATATGGACAATAAAGAAGGAAAGGTTGTAGAAGATTGTGGAAATCTTTCAGGACGAGGGCCAGAGTTTAATAGTTCGAGGAAAGGGGGTGCTACCAGCAACGCTAGGAGAGCCATGGGCGGAATTGACGAAAATTATCCAAAGCTACATTACTTGCTAGGGCAGAAAAGACGTGGTAAGACCACGACATCTAAAACTCCTAGCTGTCTTAAAACAAAAATGTTCTGTGAATTTACCTGCATTGCTTAATTCGCTATTGCATGATGTGGCACGAAGTATGAAAAAGGCACAACACATAGAATCTGTGGTTAGCCACCACGGATTAATTCGCTTGATAGTAAACCATAGTCTTACCCAGCAACAGAGCAGCTGGTAAGAACTAATTGATATTATTAATAAAGGGACGACCATATCTCGACGCCCAGAAAAATGAAAACGAGTTGATAGCACACCCCAATGCCCAGAGAAACGAAAGAAGGACGCTTGCACATAAGTGCAAGCTGAAAAACAAGTTGAGAAACAAGCTGAAAAGCAACTTGAGAAACGACCCGACGCTGGTACATTTGAACAACCAGAAAAACGTTGAAAGTCAGCAAGGCTTGCAGGGTTACAAGCAGAGATGAAGAAACCCCGGGCTCGCACGAGCCAAGCAATAGAGATAATAGATGAGCAACCTGCGGAGACAAATACAGAAGAAGAAAGTAGCAAGGATGTAGAGCAGTCCACAGGGACAGAGGTAGAAGAAGAAAACAACAGGGAAACAGAGTAGTCTGCTGAGGTAGAAACAGAAGAGGAAGACGTCGAAGAGGAAGAACAGTCAGCGGAAACAGAAATAAGAGGAGAAGAAGAACAGGATGAAGAAGAAGGAGACGAGAAAGAAGAAGTTGAGCGGCCCGAGCAGGAGGAAAGAATGGAACAGCAAGGAGGAAGCCCAATACAGAACTCGATAGGGGAAGATGAATTAGCCAATATTCTAGCCAATATGGGTGAGTATGGCCAACCCCTGAGTCCATCCAACCTCCAGGTGGAAGAAGAAACCCAGGTTAAAGATGTACCCAAGGAAGTGCATACAGAAGAAACATAAGTAAAAATTTCACCCGTCCATGATGAGAAGGTAACAGAAAATAGCGAGCAGGAACAACCCGTTCCTAGTCAAAAGGCACCAGAGGAGAGTCCGGAGGAAATAAGGGTAGAGGAGGAATTGGCCCAAACAGAGCCAAGCAAGGTTCTTACCCTAGATCAACCACCTCAAGAAGAAAATCCGGAAATTAGCCACAGTCCAACCCATAGCAAACAGTCAGCTGTTCTTTCTGAGAAGTTGATGGAAATAAGGGAATTACAAAAGGAAAAGGGGACACCGTTGAACGTAATAGTCAGGCTTCGCCAGCAGATTAGGCTTCTAAAAGCAAGAGAAAGGGGGGTAGGGACCTCAACAAGAAAAGGTTCGGCCACACCAATAAGACCCCGTAAGAACAGGAGGCGAAGGACCGGGAGCCGTTCCACTAGTCAAAACCCTGATAGAAGCCAAACTGTTGTTCCTAATGAAGCAGAAAGACAAACTGCTATTCCAATTGAAACAGAAGAACAGACTGCTGTTCCATTTGAAAAGAAACAATAATGGGCTGGAGTTCATGTTAAAATTGAAAAAGATGATAAGGTGGTTCAGACGGAGGCACCACCTCCGGGAGTAATAAGGGTTATGAATTCAAAGCGGTGTAATAAGAAAGTCCAAGTAAAACTCCCATCTTCCACGGATGCATGGAAAAAGGACCCAAAAACAAGAACCCTTCACCATCATTTGAAGCAGGCCCAGCAAGAAGCAGAAAGGCTTAGGGAGAAAATGGTCCCCCGTGAAAAATATGAGGAATTACAACAACAGTTAAGGAATGCCAACTTGTCAGAAAGCCAAGCCTTCGAAGGATGGCGAAAGGAGCAAGAGAAAGTTGCCAAGGTAACCCGTAGATTAGATGTAGTTATTAAACAAATGGATACCTTGCGTGCTCTGTACAATGATGCCCTAGCATGTAGAGCCCCTGCCAAAAACTATGCCTGTTTCTAATGGAAAGATACTTACAATTAAAAATTAAGACCGTTAGGGCAGGTGCTCCCATAGAAATTAACACTATAGATGATTTTATAAACTGCTGTAAGCATTATGGGGTAAAAGTACAAAAGTTATTGTGTGAATTTTACCTGCATAACCTTGTACTAGAACAAGAGACCCAGTTGAACCTTGGCCCTTTGGTTGGAGATATTCAATTACAAGCATTCATTTCATTTGCAGTCAATCAAATTAAATGGCTCAAAGCCTACAATGCATTTCAGAGACAAGAAAATGGATTAGACCTATGGGTAAGAGCTGAGCCTAGAGACCCAGAACAGTTATGGAAAAGTCATAGAAATCTCATGAGGGTTCCAGGTGTGATTGAAGCATTAGGACCCATGCATGAAGCAATCATTTGGCAAGAGCTTGAATTCTTTTCTTCTATTAAAGACCCTGCCGTTGAAGCAACTAAATTTCAATATCGGGTATCTAATTCAAACATTCAGCTTAGGGATCCGTTTAAGTATGAGAATTTTAAGCTTGTTGCTAACCGATTCCCCCTCTATGGCGAACTTGTTTTGAGGGCAGGGCCATCCTGGTTAGGATACAGGTTCCGGAGTCCAATCATTTGGCATCCTGCACCCGGATACCAAGCCCTGTATGAGATGCCCGAGGGCCAGACAAGCCATTTCTTTGATCATCTAGTTTCACATCATGGGTGTAGGCCCCCACACGGGATTCCATCTCCAGCCTACTCCCTCACTGCTCTGCATGTCAACTACAATGTTTTCATGAGGCCGTGAAAAAGGGTAAGCTGGGGGGTGTGTGGAGTACCAAGGAAGGTATTTTTCGATGGTCATTTTGGTATCTTTTCATGAAAACTCAAAAGCCTTTTGCATGGGAAACTTAGATAATGATAAGAATTTATAACGAAACATGAGAGATTAATGAGAAGCACTGATAATCATCATTTCTATGTGCAGGAGGGAGGAAAAGCGGAAGGTGGCCATTCCAAAAGTAAAGATAAAGATGAGCTAACTGCTGTCCCTTTGACGGAAGACCGGAAGCAAACCAGATCAAAACGAATCAACCCAAGAAAGGACGCGGAGATACCAACACAGAACAAAAGAGGGAAGAAGTAACACAGTATCAATGATTCTGCAAATCCCTCAGGATCTTAGATCCCGAGGGATCGCTGTTTTACCTATTTCTGTATCTAGATGTCTCCGCCATTTCTCCTATAAAAGGGATAGCACTGTTGGCTACGAGGGGTGTGTAATTTCTTTTAAGAAAGATTAGGACTATGATCTTTATGTTCTGTTGAAGACTTCAGTTCTTGTAATTTTATTGCATGCTTTAATACAAACTTGTTCACTTTTTATCTTTGAGCCTGGATCCATCTTAAGTGGTGTACCCCTGGAGGCTAAGGGCCCGGCCCTGGAGGACACTTGCTCTTGTACTATTACGCGTGGTTTCCGTGTGGTTTGTTCATAGACGTAATCTGGTAATCTGCTGTGTTTTGAGAATATTCTATTACATGCTCTGTTGTAATTAACTCATTTCGTGTTCTTGAACTTTATATCGATGCTATGTTATTTTACCAATTCTTTAAGTATTGATTAATCTCTATAGGACACTGTTACTCTATTAAAGAATTCTTCATGATTGTGTTTTGCATTATAACAAGTCATATGGAAAGGTCTGTTTCACATGGTTATCGAATGTGACTGTTCTTCATTGTGAGATGCAATCGTATGCGTCTTAATAGAAGCAGATTAAGTACGTTGTGTTTCTAAGGTTTTATAGTATTGTTCCATCATATAATATTGAAGGATTGGTGTTTTGATTGGCATGATTAAATAGAATTGCAACTTAAGGAACTCAGTTATTGCTTATTTCGATTGTTGTTCTATTTCTGAACTGATGTTCCATTTATTTGCTGTTCCATTTCAAATTGTTGTTCCATTTCCAGATTGCTAATTTGCTGTTTCTTGAGGACAAACTTAGGCTGTAGTGGACCCCAGCATCTTCTTCTTGGTCCCCAGACCTCTGATATGCTCCCATCAGCTATGAAAGGGATGTGTTATTGCTACCAAGCCCTTGGCTGATGTGTTGTTCTATTTCGTTGCCATTTCCTTTATCTGCTATTTCATTTCTATTCATTAAGAATGATCCCAGGCTGTAGCGAGCCCAACATCTACTATTTGGCTCCCAGACCTTTGATATATTATCATCAGTTATGGAAAGGATGGGTGATTGCTACTGAACCTTTGGCTGATGCAATACTTGGTGTGATTTGGTCTTTTGAAGTAGTTAAGTTGTAGATTTGCATTAATTCACTTGCGTAGCTTTTAAATAGCTGTACTACAAGCATTACTCTGGCAAATGCTAAACCTCAGACTAAGACAACCTTTGAAATAACCAGACGATCCCGGATTGACATATTAATGTCAGGTAACTAGAGGTGAAAGAGACCCTTTTTATAGCTCTATAGAGGTGGTGTTTGTCAATTATATTAGTGTCGTAATTCTTAAAAATGTTGCCTAAGTTTCCTAGGAGTTAATCTCTATCTAATTAGTTTGCAGATGATATTAGATTGTTTTGGGATTCTTGATCCTGAATCTTTATGTCACAGCTTCTAATTCACTAGGTGAAAAAAGAAACTTATTTTATCAGCTATGAAGAAGTACTGTCTGAACTCAATTGTTTAGGAGAGAACACTACCTCTTTTACTTATTCAATTTTCCCTCAAACAGAATAATCCAAGAAACATCTATATTATGAATTAAATACACTTCAACTATGCTAGATAATAAGAAAATGAAGTAACCATGTTGTACTAGGTATAAAGAAAATTAAATAATAGACAAAGCTATGTATAAATAAAATGAAAGTACTTATGCAAATAACATCTCGCTGCCGAAATCATTATGCCGCATTTTCATACAGGACAGAGCATTTGAAGAATGAAAGAAAATCATATTGCAATTGATTAAAACCTGTCACTGTTTGTAGGGGCCCTCCACATAGTAGTTCATAGCTTCAAATCAACACAACGCATACACACAAAACTAATTCTATTTAAACGGAATTCACAAACTGTTCAAAATTACATCATCCGACACACACCCAAATCATAGTGCAACCATAAGTTTTATAACAAGTCTCTGGCATAACTGCATGAGTAATTCAAGCCTAATATATCTATCTTATCTAAACTTATATCGCTAAACCTTCATTTTTCTATTCTGAAAGAAAAACGATAAGGTTTAAATTGAACTCGGATTTTGTTCTGCATTAATCCAGCGGTTGACTTGGAATTTGACTGTGATCTCCTGCGCTTATCTTAACGAACAATTTCAAGGGGATAGGAAGGGATCCACGAGGGAGCCATCCTCTATCCATCCACACCCTTCGCTGCTAACCTGAAACTCTGGAACCTTTCAAACAATGGAGACATCTACATAAACCTAGACTAGCTGTGGAAACAGACTGATTCAGTAGCCAATTGTAAACTTTAACAAAACAATAAGGTATGAAGTTAAATATGAACAATAAGACATATTATTTCATACCTTCATCAAAACCTAGTGGATATGGCTTTATTTAGGTGGTAAATATATAGGAAAAGAGAGGATCATTATGCAAAAAGGATGTCATGGTAGGACAATATTCAGACTCTACATTCCCCCGGACTGGAGATTTTGCATGTCCTGATACACTTCTTCCTTGTCAGCCACTTGTGCCTCTTGCTTATCATCTCCATGTTTCACTGTTTTCTTCTTTTTGGAAATGATCGACATTCTAGGCTTTCTCATTAGAAATTTGTACTTTAAACTGATAATCTCTCTCTGCATAATTCTGTTTTCCTTCTTCAGCTTTTGTTTTTCTTATACCACAAGCTTAAATGAAGGATCAGACTGTCACTTTTTACAATCTGGATCTCACTGTGTGTTTTCAATGCTTGATTCTCATTTTTGAGATACTGGTTCAATGTTTCTAGTTCAAAGATCTCCTACTTTAAGATGTTTGAGGTTGATTGCTAATTTACCCGATTTCTCCTTTCTCTAAGGCTCTGAATTATTTCCTTTTTTTTTTCTGTCCCTTTTCTTTCCAATGACTCTATCTAATCATATATTTCCTGCTAAGTAGGATCAATACCCGGACTATGCACTGGGCTTCTTAGAGGTGAGCTGTAAGGCTGTGGTGACACTCTTGGCAATGATCTTGGTGACCCTTTTGGAGAATTTCCAAGGCTTTCGATTGGCTCATCCCCTATTGGCTTGTTCTCTGTTGGCTTATTCTCTGTTGGAGTATTCTCTATTGGAGTATTCTGTTATAGACATATTTGGGCACTTCAAGCCCAATCTTATATGTCGATAAACTAGGGCTCTTCAACCCCTAAAAGTGTTGTTTCATACCCTAAAAGAACATGGTTATCTGATTACATCATTCCCCAAAAGTTCCACTTGAGAAACCATCCATAATTGGCCTAAATTGGACCATACTGACTGCTCCAATATCAGGGCGTGGTGCATACTGAATTCTACACAAACCAGGTTCGATGCATACTGATTAGGCCTTCTATAGGGTGCAATGTGCGAGGATGGACAAATGTCCAAGACAGTTTGCTAAGTGGATGCTCATGGGATCTTCTAGAAACTTCTCTTATGACACTTGCCTCTCTGAATTCGCCCAGGGATGAGTAAGAGATCCAAGAAATATCGAAGTAGAACCAAATGCAACAAGTGGAATGACACTAATCAAAACCCCAAAGATGACTCACACCCTTGCACACATCTATAAATGGATCCCTCATCTAAGAGATCTAGAGGCTGGAACATTGTGAATTGCAAGGAAGTGTTGATAGTTTGTATTTGAG
>APFE030076761.1:0-21951 GCA_000404065.3 Pinus taeda
AGTAATGGAATCTCTTTTGGTAGTTTGCATTCTCATTCTTGCATCAATAGGACTAGCTGGTAGAATTAGGGTTTGCTAGGGTTTGCATTTCTTTTTGGCTTTCAGTTTCTTTTTGCAAGTAGATTAGCTTCCTTTGAGTTAGCTTTCATCCATCAGTTAAAAAGCTTCTTCTCAGAGCTCATAGAAGTTGGCTTAAGCCCCTAGCGGACTTGTGCCAGCTGACCAAGTGACACCTGCGGCAAGAGCTAGTACTTGTGCATACATCACCGTCGCTTCCAAGTTTGTTACGAATTACCGGGTTAATAAAATTAAAGAAGGGAGTCCTGGGAGTTGCAACACTATTGTTGCAATATTGGGGCCCACCAGGTAGACAAATAGAGGCTCTGCAACTGTGTCCGCAGAGGCCTGGTAGAGTCTGCAGTTGTGTGCGCAGACCCCTGTAGCTGAGTGTTCAGGGCAGATCTGGTTGTACTGGGAAAGAGATCAATAAATATAAGAATTTCCGAATCATTGTGTGTTTTATTGTGAATCTATCTGTTGTTTATGTTATGAATTTATGCATATTTATGATTGCACATGCTATCATAAAATATGACCCTAATAGGTTGCTAATAATGTAGAATCTGAGTAACTCTTTCAAACCAATATTTGGTTGAGGCTTAGCCTCCTCAACGTGAGAGGGATCTCTCGATAGGTTTAAGTTTTTGATTAATGATTATATTGCTAACTCTAGGAACAAAATGGACAAATGTATAACTGGTTCACTGGTTGAATAAAATATTAGCAAACATCTATTGGGCTATGGAGTGAAGATAGTCTTCAACAAAACAACATGATCAACAAAAAATGTAAGTCAAGGCACTTAGAGTTTAGTTCTATAAATAAAATAGTAACATAGTGAATCAACACAGTTTACAAGCATGTGAAGGAAATTACAAAATTTGCCAATGAATTCTAAATATCACAAGCTCATACCACTGAAAATAAGTAATTGAAAAAGGCCATAAGAACATCAAACACATAAAATCCTTGTGAATCTTGAGTAGTCAAACTTATCTCTATATTAAGTTTGAAAAAACACAGTTTCTTACAATAACACAACTTTCTTTTGCTAATGAAATTACCAACCCTGAGGAATTCAATTCTCATGCTTTATATAGAGGTTTTATAGCCTTGGATACTATGATCCATCTTTAGGGGAATTCGAATTCCTAACATTGACACCTATCTATTCATAAAACAAACTACTGAATTACAACTTGACAACTAGCTATCTTTAAGAGTCCTAATACAAATAGGAGTGAAACTCCTAAAACATGCTTTCAACCATCTTATCTATGACTTAAATACATTCTTTAATTAGTTTCCAATCCATGTCTTTGAGCTTGATGATGTCTCCAATATTGTTGCAAACCGTGCTGAGTCATGACCTAACTATCTTGAAAACAAGGAGACAGAGTTCCTCCTTTGAAGGCCCTTAATCCTTTATTCTTACCTTCGCGTAGTTTCATATGTGGCATGTGTTAGTAATCCATTTAAACTTAATTTTTGCATCTGTGCAAGAAAGGGAATCTCGAATAGATGAAAAATAGAAAGAAACATGACTGTGCTACGAAAATAGCCTATTTTCGTGGCACAACTTTTATATCACTTATGGAATACTTCTTTGAACCATTCTGCATCTATGCCATCTCAAAACTTCATCAATGATCCTCATATATCGACAAGCAGTCATCAAAACTTTGAATTTATCAGATCTTACCCTCGAAATGCATCTATAAAGTGCTAAAAAGTCACCTTCAGCAGTTTTGTAGAACGCTACGAAACTGTTGTGTATGCTCTTTTTTCAAAACGACCTTCAAAATATGCATTTTGGGAATTTTCAATATTTCATAAAGACTGATATGATCACCAAAAACAAAACAAATTAACCTTATAAGATTGTTCTTCTTCAGAGATAACCTTCTTTTTAATACCAAAATTGTTTTAATATATACCCTTTATTGCCCTTTTTTCATCACTCTGTTTCATTATTGTTGTAGCCTTTCCTTAGATTTTGTTAACTGTATTTCTAGGTCTTAAATTTGTCTTTACAATCTCCTGTTAGTAGCTCTCAATTGAGCATTCATCCTCCTTACAAATCTAGATTCTTTGATTGCACGAATAGTCCAAGTAAAGTACTGAGTTTCACTACTCACTATTTCTGGTTTGGAAACCTTTTCAACTTCCCAGAGAGCCTTTACCCTTTTCAAATCGGTCCTTCAGGAACATGCCTCCTTGCTTTCATCCTTAGTCTAGCAATTTCATTATTAGCTGCTCTTAACTTTTCTTTCGTTTCTTCATAACTGGCGTTTTCGGTTTGAGTGGAAAAAACTCTATTTTTGTTAGCTTCAAGTCTTGGTGATGAAAAGTCTACCAACTCTTCCTGAATAGTAGAAGCTTCTTCTATTTTCCCTAACTCAATATTGGACTCTTGCATCTTTTTGGAATTCTTGGTTAAGAGCTTTCTAGGCTTGAAAACAAATGTTGTAACATCATGCTCAAATTCCAGCTTCTTGGAGGGTTTCATTTTCTTCTACTTTCCTTTATCAAATTCTATGACATCTACCTGCACCAAAGGGGATTCAGAAATATCAATGGATTTTGAAATATCATTTAAATCACCCTTCAAGCTTTAACTTTCTCCCGAGATCACTGATTTTCCCTTCTCCTTTGAAATTTCACTTCTAGTCAATCTCCTTTGAATTGGTGTGTTAGTTGACTGTTCTTGTGTCATTCCTTTAACCTCAAATATATTTTTCTTTGTAGATTTAGGAGTTTCAAGAATAACTACTCATTTTTTCTTACTTTCTCTTTCACCTGCTTCCTAGGTTTCAAATTAACAAATATTTTGCCCTGGACATTACAGACTTGCTAGTTTTTGCTAATAGAGTTCCTTTAACCTTAGGGCTAATGCCTACATCTTGAATTTCCGCTCCAAAGTCACATAAAAACAAAAAAGAAGACCATTCTTTGTTGATCCTTTTGAGTTCATGTAGAACTATCAGTTTAATTAGACCATGATGAAACAGGGAAGTTTCATGTCTTTGAGATTTCAACTGCACTTTATTTGCCATCTTAGCTACACTTCGATACAGGAAGTAAGGCAAATCTAAAGAAATCATACCAGTAAAATGAAACATGAGTTTAAAATTATATTAATAGCCTTTTGATATCTTCCCTCACACGTAAAATAACGTTGGATGTGAAGAGCAAGTTGGCATAGTTGTCCTTGATGTAGTTCCTGGGAACTGCCTTGGTTAAGTCTATTTATGCAAACTCTGGCTTTAGAAACACTTTACATGGTTCCATGTCAAATCTAAAGTTATTGAAACATGTATCTTGCCCCCTAGGAATATCTATCACCAAAGCTATGATCTCTGGAGAAATTTGCAAGTTTAGGATTCCAACCTTTGTGCTTGAGCCAGTGAAATGCAGTGCAAACTCCTTTGTCACCTAAGTATGTCCTCCTCGCAATTTTTTACAAAACTTCCAATATCCTGCTTTCTTGAATAATTTATCTCTGACTAAAACCTCGGTGCTTTTAGGCTTTGTTCTTAAACAATGACCAGACATGTTACTTTCTTCTCTTATGCCATCATTTCTTCTGAATTCCTGTAACAAAACGACCTCGCTTGCAATTTTGTTGGTCAACCTCGCTTGCCTGTGGTGGTCAGCCTCACTTGAATTATGGATGAGAGAAACCCTGGTAAGAAATTACCAAAAGCTTACCATTCAAAAAATGATTTTGTTTGAGGGTTTTCATGCAAACTACAATAAGAGACTAGCCAGCCCTTTCGAATTTGAAATCATATATCATAATGACCCCTAAATTCGAAATAATTAGTTTTGGATGGCCGCATGTTTAAGGACTGACTCCTAGATGACACCTAATAATGAAAATTTAACGGAATATTAACAGATTGATGTTTTGACAATACTGTTGTATGAATCTTCGCTTTCGTAGTGCATGGGGGAAGTGCTACAAAAAGAGCAACATTTTCGTAGCACAAAACAGTGATTTTACATTGTCTGCACTATGAAAATGTGGTTTCGGGGCTAATTCCAAAAATTTTAAAAATAGTTTAAGCTATGTGTTTTCTAAAAGAATGTAAGACTCATGAAACATGGAATAAGGTTGTTGGAATTTATTTGGATATGAAATATGAGACCTTTGAGACTCCTAACTTATCACCTACCCCTTAAAACATAGGGTGACTTGACACTTATCTAAGACCATGACTAAGAACAGTGTAAACCCTTATTTTGGTGATAACAACATGCACTCAGTACGATTGTTAAATTTTTGCTTAAAGACCATAAGAAGTAGTATAGATCTATAATAAACTCATAATAATAAGAGCACGTTGCTGCAGATTTACGTGGAAGCCCGATAGTCGTACATAGTAGCGCAAGGGCACAGATCAATTCATGACCCCATCCAAACCACATCAAACATACCAAGTGTGTGGAAACCTAGTTCTAGAACCCTCCCCTGCTACCTTGGGTGAGACTTCATTCTGTGCTCTATCGAATTTTCCCGAAAGGGCCAGTAGCGCAGGATTTTTTCGGCTAATAACTCTTCCAAACTTGGGTCGGGCCCCAATAAGCCAAAAAATCATTCCTTTGCCAAGACTGGGATCTGCCAAAGTGATGTCTGATGTCATAACACTTGAACCCTATGAAGAAAGAGATTGAATATTGGTTGGATCAGAAACTGCACAAGTTTGTTGTATAGGAGAACAAAAATCCGTAGATATCTGAGGAAAGGTGGCCAGATTGCTACATATACACAGAAATCCATGAGATCTTCTTCGCAACCTTCTCATTGGACATGTACGAGTGGATCGTGAGGCTAGCTAACAGCATGGGAAGGTGCAGGCTTCATCAAACAATAGTGTGGACTCCCGAGTTGGTGTGCTGGCTAGAGGCGTCTGAAGATAAAATCGTACAGGCAGTAGATCATTGCCTAGACTGAATAATAGGAGGATTTATCACCAAATTCATGATAGACACAACTGTGATTTACAGTGAGGCAGAAAGGAAATTTCTCCAAGGACCGTAGGGTAAGTACATAAAATCGTTGAATACTTGGATTAAAATTTTGTTGTATTAAAAGCAGGTTATGCGCATCCATTGATGTCTACGGTAACGAGGAGTGGAAGAGGCTATCAAGGGACCGAAAGATTAGAAAAGAGTCCTTTGATTTCAATTTCATGAGAAAGTAAGGAGGAGCTCACATGGTTCTCTCCTAGAAGCGTACTCCATTTGATCAAGAAGTGCATTCCACTATTACTACCTCCATCCACACCCCCACCAACTTCACCTACATCAACCCCATCTTCACCCACCTCACCTACACCACCACCGAAGGTTGGAATGGTGAGTACAATCAAGTTTCCTATATTTAGAGGCATAGGGAATGAGGAACCAAACCAATTATGGTTCATGGTAAAGGAAGTATGGGAAGCCCAAGGCATTATGGATGATAACATCAGAAAGGCTACTATGGTGAGCATGCTGCAGGATTGCACGTTGACGTGGTATATAAAGTACTCTAGTAATCACGCGAATGTAGGAATAGTGGCAATCCTGGATGCATTGAACAAAGTATTTAGCTGGCCAAAATCAGAGACGCAGTCAATCATCAAGTTCAAGGAGATAATGATGTTACCTGGTGAAACCCCGTGGGACCTAGATCAGAGATTTAAGATTACAATCCCTGAGGCTAACATGACGTTGACGGATGCGCAACACTATGCGTGGTTTGTGGCATCTTTGACACCACATATGAGGACAACGCTATCATAGAAAAAGATCTCAACCCAAGCTAAAGCATTAGAGACAGCAATGAGGTTGCATGAAACCCCAATACAAGATCTAGGGTTGGGATATCAGAAACTCCACGCACAACTACAAAACCTATGCCTAGAGATGCAAAGTTTGAAATAGGATAAGGCGCCCTGATCAAAGGCGCGCATAGAGGTGTGGTGCATGATAAGGATCATTGTTCGATATTCACGAACTATTTGGTAGGGGGACCAATGCCATTGTGACCAAAGGCACAAGTGAGGCCATGCACATTGCTCGCACTCTGGCGCGTGATCTGCCAGGTGGGAGGAAAGCACACCACAAAATTGTCATCTATTACATAAACTTATACAACCCCCTCAGTAGCTATTTTGCAATTTTTGTAGATCGATGGGCCATGATGAAAAAAATTGTTGAAGTTATGAATTGATGATGGATCAGACACCTACTTACAGGATGCAAACTGAAGCGCGAGGATAGGATTTGGCTACAGCAATAGCACGGGGCAGATTCTAGGGATGCGGATGGGGATGAGGAGGAATGGGACCCAGACGAGGTCGAGGACAATTAATCTGCTACACTGTTGGATGACCTGGGCACTACGTGTGTGATTACATGAATCGAATGAGAACATGTTTCCCGTACTATTACAAATTTGACCACAGTAGACTGCCCCACAATAATTGCACAGATCCAGAAAAAAGGGGTGCTTTAGGCTACTCCCACTCAAAATGTCCGAATGATGAAGGTTGAACTGTGTGAGGAGGATCCTAATGTGAACATCATGCTCAGAAGTGGTTCAAATATAGGAGAGGATAAGGGGAAGAAACTTAAGGAGGGTGTATGGGTTCGTAAGGCCCCTCAAAGCAACCTAAATTTGATTTGGAGCATGCAAAGGAAAAATTTATGGAAGCTAGGAAGCGCTTCGTGGAGGTTTTCACTTCTGGTAGCAAGGATCAAGTTGAGCCGGAGATGGATACTTCTATGCTAACTATCTTTTAAGAGACATGCATGGAGCTACCATGGGACACTAAAGTAGTGAAGGGATTGCAAGAGTTGATAACTAGGTGTGCAGGGTCAGGCAAACCATGCATGGTCCGAAAACTAGGCAAACATGCTTTGCGCACCGAGCGGGAAATGTAGTTGATTGTCCAGATTGGGGAGCATGAGATGGATCAGCTCATTCTGGATTTGCGATCAGATGTTAATGTCCTACTTAAACGGCCCTGGGAGCGCATCTGTAGGCCCGCACTACAATGGTGTCTTATCCAATTACAGATGGTAAACCAACAAAGGATCCTACCTATGGGGAGACTGTAAGGAGTTACACTGGAAACCGAAGGTGCAAGCACACAGACCAATTTTGAGGTAATAGAAATTGCGGATGATAGTAATCCTTACCCTGCATTATTAACGATAGATTGGGCCATGGACATGAATGGGGTCATCAACCTAAAGAGACGAAAAATGATATTTGAGAAAAAGTCTCTCCGCATAGTGGTCCCACTAGACCTAGCTAAAGGGGTGTGCTACACTGAACCTTTGCGCAATGAGGACAGTGAAGATGAATTGGACTGCATCTACTAGATCATAGCACAGGATTAGGACCGGGTGAACTCGACAGCAGGCAGGAGAATCTCATGGGAAAATGACAGTTCCTTCACATCAGACCCAGATGAAGAGATCGAGTGATGACATAACCGATTGCACGAGGTCAGAATGATAAATTGTAATATGATGGTTAGATCACTACGCTGCATAACAATAGAAGCAAGGGAGTTACCAATTGATGCAATGCACATGGAGAAATTAGTAGATCACTTCGAAATCTCAATTCTGGAGCAAAAACAGTAGGGTGCGGAAATGGAGGCACTGTGCGAAATAACTGCACAAGGGTGAAGGACATGCCAATAGACTAAGAGAACGTGGCACAAACGTAGAAGGAAGGTGCACGTATGCATTGGAGGAAAAAGCAGGGGGAGCATCTATTCGTAGTGTAGGATATAGGTGTATATGGTGCACGCACCGAGCTAGCTAAGAATCAAGAATCCAAATTCGTGACAATGATGCATTCTGCCAGCTGATCGCAACAAAGCCACTACGAAAGCCAGGGGGAGCAGAAATAACATCCATATGATAAGATGACCCAATAATAATCTATGGATACTAGGGGTTCGGTGGGCCTATAAACTCAACAGAAAAAGGAGGGGGATGAAGGTGATGGAAGTAACTACTTAGACCATAAAATCTACAGTTCATGAGGTCCTAGGCAAAGAAATTTGGTGGTTGCAGGAAGCCATTCAGCAAGGCAGTAGCAGGCTTCAAGAATCGAGGAAGAATGGACATGACTAAAGAGGAAAAGCATGATGTTGGATGAAGATATCAGCAAAATAAAAGCCAGCGTCGCACAAGCAGGTAGCGTGAATCTACAAATAAGGGAACTAGGCCAGGTTAGGTCTAGCTTGGTACTAAAACAAGCTGCGACCCTACTATCATGGTTGTGACCACACCAACTAGGAAGTGTACCATATACAGCAGCGCCGATGGGATAATGGATATGAAGGCACCCAAAAGGTGCCCACAGCTTAGGCTAGTAGGGAAGTGGAAATCTCACACCTAAGGTGCGACCACCGACTAGCTATAAAAAGCACAGTCTCAATGCCCCCAGAAGTTGAAAGGAGGCACGAGACTATAAACAAATCTACAGGAGGCTTGCACAGTAAGAGGGTTCCATGTAGGGCCAATCAGCCAGCAAGATTCAGTCACACCAAACGGGTTGCACTTCCACATCAACATGCTTGGAGGTGATCATTGCCATCACTACTCATGATAAGAAGCTCGAGTTACAGTAGAGAGGAGCAGGTGGAAGGTCATTAAGACTAGAGCCACAAGCTAGATACGAAAAGATATGTCACCTAGAAAATATTAATGAATTGAAAAAGTAGGGAAGGGTTCCATTCAAATTTACACATTCATCTAAAAACCCTTGGACAACACAGGTATATTTGATATTTGAGCTGATACAGAACACTGAACATCCAACTACTAGGTCTCCAATGAGTACCATAACTAGAGCCCAAGCACGGTTCATGGAAGAGCTGTATCTGATATCGGACGAACTAGAAGAAGTGGTTGCCGCCCCCGAATTTCCAAAGTCCCCACACACACCGTGACCCTGAAAAGGCAAGCAGACTATGGGACCCGTTCGGACATCACCCACGATTCAGTAAATTATCAATGGCCAAAAAGGGAAAACAAATCACCACTGAAATGGATGAGGACGAGGAAGATTTGCAGACCTTGATCGCTCAGATTTAAGCACCGGATGAGGAAGAAGAGGATGCTTTCCAAATACCTTCACTGCCACCATATATCTCTCCATGGAATGGGATGGCCAAGATACCGAAGGACTTGGACATTGCGAAGAGTATGCTTGAAACCCGCCTTCTTCTGGATGAAATAAGGTTTGACGGTCTGCCGCTGGGCCGAATACTGAGTATAAAGTTCAAATATTGGGATCTCGCAGACATCGAGAAGTTTCCGCAGTTGATCGAAGACAAATTATTGCCATGGAAGTGGTTACGAGGTGTGGAGAAGGCGATATTACTCAATCTAAGGTGGATACCCCACTATCACCACGTCGCCATCACCATTTTTATGATCCGGCAATTGCTATGTCTTGTACATGATGTTTATCTCTAGCCGGAGGAGTCAATTCCCATCATGACCGATTTAGTACACGGGATTGCCCACCTGCCTATTAAAGGGAATGACCCCACATACATAGTCGAAACAAGTAGTGATGTGGGTCTCGCAGAAGCAATGGAAGCTAAATACAGGCTAGAAAAGTGAAAGCGTAGGTATGCCATAGCAAGCATCAAATATCAAGGGGTGTGTGTCACCACCCAGCTACTGGCTAGTAAACTCATGAGGAAATGTTGTACAAATGAGGTACCATCGCCTGTCATTGTGCTTGTGGAGAAATGTGTAGAAGAGGTTCAATTCAACTAGGCGTAGTTTCTATGCAATGAATTTTTGACGAACTGTAAGGAAACCTAAGAGAAAGGTAAGACCTTCCATTATGGATGGTTGCTACTATCAATCTTTCTGGTTTCTAGAGAATTACTGCAGGGTAGCCAATTTCCTAGCATTGAGAAGAACCTACCTGAAGTAGTGCGGTATAACTCACTCTGGGCTACAAAGGACGTCATGAGGGTTCCTGAGATCAAAGTATTCTAGATATTCGTGGAGGCAAGTATCCAGACATGGATCACTTGCAGACCAATGTTGTCCCCAACAATATATAACAATTTGCAAAGCACGGCTGAGTTCAAAGCAGACATGCATAACCTATATATCCGGGCATGGAAGGATCCACAAAAAACATGGGTAAAGCTTCTGTTCATCGCAACAGACGATGCAATTTACGAAGTACTAGCAACATGGCCTCCAGAGTGGCATGCCCCGGATGTGGCCACATTATAAATGATGGTAGAACAACAACGAAAGAAGGAAATCCAGCTGCGACTCACTAAACTGGTGGAAAATACACGTTAGGGACAAAAGGCAGCTTTTCAGCAAGAGGCGATCAGGGAAGTAACCACCGAGGATACCAGGGGAGATCAGGAAGTGTCTTCGAAACAGGACATGCAGAGGGAAACAAAGACCCAGGAACACATGGACCTTCCCACAAAATCACCCCAAGTTAAGAGGCCGAACATCAAGGAATCACCACATGCACAGAAAAAAGTCAAAAACAGCTAAGATCTTGGAGAAAGACTTTTCGGACAGTAGTGAACTGGCGCGGGATGTCACTACAGGTGCTCTAAAGAAATTGATGACAAAGCAAATAAATGTGTTGGGGTAGCTTAGGGCATAGTTGTATGCGTTATGGGTGAGAAACTCATGAGGGATGCTTCCGACCCTCGCAGAAGATATAACCGCAGCGGAGCAAATGGTGCACGCCTCCACTATGCACACTTTAGTATTATGAGAAGGCGCCATCATACCAAAAGTTGAAGGTGACATGAGGGGTTGGGGGCTAAATTTGGCCACTCTCCCTAGAGAAACCCTATACCAACTGCAAGATGGGGCAACCACAGAGCTTCGTGCCAGGGAAGCTTGTGCCCTCCAAATCTTAATGGAGCACAAGAAAAATTTGGACAAGGTTAGTCTACAGCTTGATGACTTGGTCGCATGCGGCAAGGAGTTGGAACAGGTCATGGCGAAGGTTTGTAGCATGGTACCAGAGTTTCCTGTGCTAGCAAAACTTCCAGTAGTCGACGAGATTGATCACATGGTCGTAATATTTCGTACGACCCAAGAGGAAGCAACAAAAGCTCAATGGGAATTAAACTTATAAATTGTGGAACTGAGGATGAAGGTGTAGCCACCTACACCTCCAGAAGTTCGGGACTAGTGCCATGGTGAAATTCAAGTAGCATTGGATGTAATAGGGAACGTTGTCCAAGCTTGCTTGGGATTGTTGGATCAATCCCTCATTATAGTCACATCCTTTTTGGAAGAACCAACGCTACACCAGGTAGAGGCAGAAACACGGGAGATACAACAGGCTTATGACCAAGTCTGGGGGACTACACAAATGGTTGCCATGATGTAGAAGTTGGCCAAAATGAGGGAGACCCAGGTTTTCAATGTACAAGTTGACGTCGCGGGACAAAAGGAAGTTGTGCTTAAACAATGCATACAACCTTGTCTTGATGAGGCATTCGTGGCCTCCACCAACATTGAGGAGAAGTTAGCACACATGCAAGTAGTATATGAACGTGGACAAACACCTAAAATGGATTCGTCAGTGGTTCACATACAACGGGTGCAGTAGATGGCCAAAGAATTTGTTGTGAGCATAAGCGAAGCACAAAAGTTGATGAATGACCTCCGCGAGAAGATTTCCGCACTAGCCGAGTGACTCGGGATGAGTCACAATGATTTTGTTGGGGGCATGTTGGGTAACGGAGGCCCCGCATAATGGTTTTCTAACTTTAAGCCCACAATTTTGGGTAATAGTATGGTAAATGCTCCGCGAGCTGCGCAGAGCACAAATTTTAAGGAGTCAAGTCAAAGGGTTGTCTGCCCTACAATAATTTATTAAAATAAAAAGTTAGTCGACCTGCGCATGGTCCGCAGACCATTGGAATGTATAAATAGAGCAAGGCTCTAAGGATAGAAGTCAGTTTTTGTTTTGATCTTGAATGTTTTATCACGAATCTATCTGTTTTTTATGTTATGAATTTATACATATTTATGATTGCACGCATTGGGTATTATTGTTAAATGTTTGCTTAAAGACAGTAAGAATTAGGATAGATCTATAATAAACTTATAATAACAAGAGCGCGATGGTGTTGATCTACGGAGAGGCCCGATAGTCGTGCAAAGTAGCGCAATGGCACAGATCAGTTCGCGACCCCATCCAGACGACATCAAGACATCCCAAGGGTGTGGAAACCTGGTTCGAACACCCTCCCCTACTACCTCAGGTGAGACTTGAGTCCGCGCTCCATGGGCTGTTACCAAAAGGGCTGGTACCACAAGATTTCTTTGGCTAGCAACTCTTTCGAACCTGGGTCAGGCCCCAATAAGCCAACAATAATCATCCATGCATTGGATATGTGGAGGTGCTATCTTCTTAATAGGAGGTTCATATTGATGAGCGATCATAGTGGATTGAGGTATCCATTTGACCAATAGAATTTGAATGCCAAATAAGCTAGATGGTTGGCCATGCGTAGTGAGTTGAAAAGGGTTGTAGATGATTTTAGCAGGAGATTACAGGTGAATCACATAGTGAATATGAGCTCCTATGGGATAGATCTACATAATTGGATCTTATAGGTAATACAATAGGATGATAGGTACATGGAGCTTATGCATAAGTTATATGGGGGTACAAGTGATCGAGATGTGGAATATTATCTTACAACATATGGTTTGGTTAGATTTAGGGACAGGATGTATGTGTCGAATGGCAGTGAGATATAGAAGACTATATTTTGTATTTTTATGTGAAGCCATATTTAGATAACCAAACATACTATAAGACATTGGTAGTAGTGAAGAAGTTTTATCATTGCCCAAATCTGAAAAAGGAAGTGGTAGAGCTTGTGCCTAGATGCTTAGACTTCCAATAGGTCAAAGCATAACAAGAATATATATTGACTACTAAAATGGATTCTGATTCCAGAGTAGAAAAGGGAGTCCATTTTCATGGATTTCATCACAGGTTTACTGAGGAAATCTAGAAAACATGATTCCATCATGTATGTGGTGGATAGGTTGACTAAGTTAGTGCACTTCATTCCAGTGAAGTCTACTTATTCAGCTAGTGATGTGGCATAGGCATTCATCAAAGATTTAGTGAGGTGGCATTATTTTCTAAGGAAAATTATGTTAGACATGGATTTTGAGTTCAGTTCTAAGTTTTGGAAGGAGTTGTTTGTTGGTTTGGGTACAAAGTTGACCTTCAACATAGCTCACCATATGCAAATAGATGGTTAGAGAGAGAGGATAAATATGATATTGGAGGACATGTTGAGGATGTATGTGATGTATTAGTAAAGGATATAGGAGGAGTACCTTCCATTGGTTGAGTTTACTTACAACAATGGGTATCAATATTCAGTCAAGATAAGTCTATTTGAGGCACTATATGGGAGGTGTTGTAATACTCCCATCATTTTTAGTGATCTAGTGAATAAGTTGTTGATAGGAGTAGATGTGTTGGCAGAGATGGAATAGGAAATTAAGGTAATAAAAAGGAATCTAAAGGAAGCACATGACATGCAAAAATGCTATGTAGATTAGAACAAGTTCTTTAAGGATTTATAGGTTGGGGAACATGTGTACTTACGCATCACGACCAAGAATATATCCTTAAGGATTAGATCATGTCACAAGATAACACCTCAATTTTTTAGACCTTTCAAGATTCTTGAAAGGATTGGACAAGTGGCCTATCAACTTGCACTGCATCCAATAGTGAAAGTCCATGATATTTTCCATGTGTCATTACTTAAGAAGTATGTTAGAGATGTTGATCATATTATTTATTGGTCTTTATTGCAGGTGGAGGTAGATGGATAATTGTAGCTAGAACCTCATTGTATATTGTAGAGAAATATGTTCATGCTTTAGAACCGAGCAATCGGGCAAGTCAAAGTGCAGCGCAAGTAGTTTGGGTCCGATGAATTTCCATAGGGGATGGTAGATCATATGCAAGCTATGTATCCTTATGTATTCACTAGTTGAGTGAATGTTTCTTGTATATGTTTTGGTGTCATGTTTTTTTATATGTACATATGTATATGGATGTAAATACCACCATGAGTTGTGTTATAAAACTCAAATAAGCAGTATAGGTGTCATGTTGTTATGGTTATCATGTTGTTAAGTTTTTCATGTTGCCTTGCTTCTCCATAGGCCGATTATTATAAATATTGTATTGAGCTAAGTCATAAAGCTCCATGGGAAGTATGTTTTTCTTTCAATGGTTTTTTTGGTTATAGGGGTCATTGAACACTGAGGATAGTGTTCCCCAATGGGGAGGGTTCTATAACAACCCTGGTATAAAATTCCATGTAATAAAGTTAATAAAGGAAAAAATAATAACCAAGGTCACGGGACATATACTCCAATCTAAATGTTGGGAAAAGAATCCTAGAGTAAGTGTTCATTTGGTTTATTATGGCTAAGGAAACTGGAAAAGGCAATGGAAAAGGATTTTGAAAGGCATGAGCATTAATTGATATTTTATTTATGAAAATAATGGAAATTAGGAGAAACGGAAGGTGAAAGGTCATAGGCTTCATGTGAGGAGGAAAATAGAGGAAAATAATTGAAAATTGATGAAAATAGATGCCTCATTAATAAAACGGATTCTGGGATCAGTATGTACCTTTTTTTAGTTCAGTTTTGGAGTTCTCCTCTCTTCTCTCTCTCAATCTTTTAGACACTTAGAGAATTCTTGGAGCACTCTAGCATTGGATTGTTAGAAAATTATATATTACAGAGCAATGGAACACATAGAATATTGCATAAATATAAACACATAAAACACATAAAACTAGAGAGACATAGATATACGTGGTTCACCCGGTTTGGGCTACGTCGACCCTGAACAGCCAGTCCTTCCTTTCTATTATCTAGAAAAATGAAGAGACACAACCTACAACAGAGCTGCTGTAATATCCTATGTTTTCTCTCATAGTCTCACCTCTCTGTTTCTCATTTTAAGAATACACATCTATTACACAACCTCAATACAATGCCCTCATATGAAGAGAGGGGTTTCCTTCTAGGGCAAAAAAACCTAAACTGAAAATAAGTTCTACCGTCAGATCATCTGCCTAATGAACGACCCAGATTGAGTAGAAATTATTATACTTTTACAAGGCAATTTTACAACTATTTTTAGCTTCAAGGGCGCTGCCCCCGAAACCCCCGTTCAGGGACCGCTAGCCCCCGGACCCCCTAACCGGGGCGCATTACCCCCCCCACACCCCCCTGCATAGACAGGTGTACAAAATTCCTGGGGTATACATCTAGCTGAAACAAATACCTTTAAATAATCATGCTCCACACCCAACAATCTCCCACTTGGAGAATGATTGTAGCAACTCCATTGCTGCTTCATTTGTTGGACACAGAATCCTCTTTGGACCTGGTGATTTCTCATCTTCATCATCATCCTTGAATACCAATTGAAACTGAGCATATTCTCAGTTTCTCCCTTGTTACAACTTTTGTTAGCATATTTCAAGGATTCTGGCTAGTGTGTATCTTTTCCAGCTTCAACTCTCCATCTTCCAACACTAATTGTATGAAATGGTACTTGAGATGTATGCTTTTAGTCTTGGACTGAAATGTTGAGTTCTTTGCGAGATGAATGGCACTTTGGCTATCATTGTATAACATGCCAATATCATGCTCCTTACCCAATTCACCCATAAACCTTTGTTGAAAAAAACCAAATCATTTGTTTACTAGCCTCTGTAGCAGCACCATACTCTACTTCTATTGTTGAAAGTGCAACAACACTTTGGATTTTTTAAACCCAACTCATAGTTGTTCCACCTACAATAAATACATATCATGTAGTGCTCCTCCTGTTATCTATGTCGCCTGCCATATCTGCATCAACATATCCCTGTAGAGAAATGTTTGAACCACCAAAGCATAATGCTTGATTTGTGGTACCTTTCAAATATCTGAGAATCCATTTCACTGCCACCCAATGTTCCTTTCTTGGATTTTTCATGTACCTGCTTACAACTCCCACTGCATGTGCAATATCAGGCCTTGTGGATACCATTGCATACAGTAAGCTTCCAACTGCTGATGCATATGTAACTTTAGAAATATACTCCATGTCTTCTTGGGTCTTTGAGCACATTTCCTTACTAAGTTTTAAATGGCTAGCAAAAGGTGTACTAAGTGGTTTTCCATTATGCATATTAAATCTTTTCAACACATTTTGTATGTACTCGTTCTGACACAATGTTAATTTGTGATTTTTCTTGTCTTTAGTTATTATCATACCAAGGATTTGTTTTGCAGCACCCAAATCCTTCATTGCAAATGAATTTTCCAGTTTTGTTTTGAACACATTTATTTCCTGCATGATAGACCGTGCAACAAGCATGTCATCTACATACAATAACAATATAATATAGCTGCCATAATTTTGTTTTCTCAGATAAACACAATGATGCGAGTGACATCTACTATAACCTTGTTCGTACATAAACTTTTCAAATTTTAGATACCACTGCCTTGGAGCCTGTTTTAAGCCATACAAACTCTTCTTCAACCTGTACACTAGTTTAGCCTTCCCTTTCACCTCATATCCTTGTGGCTGCTGCATATATATCTCTTCCTCCAAATCCCCATGCAGGAAGGTTGTCTTTACATCTAACTGCTTAAGATGTAAATCTTCAACTGCTACTAGATTTAAAATAGTTCTTTTTTTTCCTCCATCTTCTTCCTTTAGCTTGTAAACCCATTTATTCCGCAATGTAGTTTTACCTGCAGGAAACCTGGCTAAGTCTCAAGCTTGGTTATGCATTAAGGAGTCCATCTCTTCTTCCATTGCTAGCTTCCACTTCTTCCTTCTTTCAACCTGCATTGTTTCTTCATAACATTTGAGTTCACCAGAATCAATCAACAATAAATAATATAATGAAGGAGAGTATCGTTCAGGGGGTATACTTATCTTGGTAGATCTTCTAACACCACTTTCAGGGGTTTGGGGTGCCTGTTGCTGTTGTGGAGGTAGTTGTTGTTGTGGCTATTGTTTATTATTATTTTCACGCACCTTTACTTTTTGAGTGATCTCATCAAGAACTGTGTATTCCTTGTTTTCTTTTTCCTGTTTCCTTTCCTGCAACTGATTCTTATAAAAGACATTTTCATTGAAGATTACATCTCTGCTCCTAATTATTTTGTGATTTTCATAATCATATAAGTGATAACCAAAATCATTAACACCATATCCAATAAAGGTACATTTCTTTGATTTTGTCTCAAGCTTTGTTCTATTTTCTTTATTAATATGGACAAAGGCCTTACAATCAAAAGGCTTTAAAAAAGAGTAGTTTACCTTTTTCTAGTTGCATCATCAATAAAAGTAACATAATAATGAGAGCCACCGAGAGATGATACCTGAGTAGGTCCCCATACATCTATATGCACAAGCTCTAATTTTTCACTCTTCTTTTCTTTCCCAACTCTGAGAAATCTGACTCTCTTCTGTTTTCCATAAATTCAATTCTCACATAAGTCAAAATCAACATTCCTCAAACCTGGCAACAAATTCCTTGAGTTAAGAATATTCATGCCCTTTTCACTCATGTGTTCGAACCTATGATGCCATAATGCTGCATCTACTCCTTTGGAAGTTAAAGCATTAACAGAGTTAGAAATACCATTCCATAAATACAATGTACCAACCTTTTCGCCTTTTTCTATTACCAGGGCTCCTTTGGTGACCTTCCAAACTTTATCTCTGAAAGTTGTCACACAACCTTCACCGCCTAACTGCCCTGTTGAAATCAATTTTTTCTTCAAATCTGAAACATGCCTTACCTTCTTTAGTAGCCATTGGTTTCCATTTCGTCGTTTTATAAGAACCTTACCCATTTCGACAATTTTACAGGGTTTATCATCACCCAAATGGACTTGTCCAAAATCTCCTTGAACATAGTCGTCAAAATATTTCTTGTCAGGTGTGGGATGGAATGAGGCCTTTGAATCTACCACCCAAGAATCAGTAATATTTTTGAAAGAAATAATCAAAGCATCTTGTAACACCTCACCTGTCACATTCACTTCATGATTGTTTTCTTGTTGTGCATCTCCTTCTTTTCCCTTCTGAGATCTACAGTCGTTCTTTAGGTGTCCTTTCTTTCCAGCATTTCCAACACACTATCCCCGATCTGGACTTGGATCTACCTTTCCTTTATTAACTGTGATATCCTGAGCTCTTTCCTCTTTTCATTTTTCTTCCCCTAGACTCTACACTTAAAGCATTACCCGATGTCTCACCATATCTTTTCCGTCGCATTTCCTCACTAAGGATAGCACCAAAAACATCATCAAAAGTTAAAGTACTAGATCCAAAAACACAGTTACTAATTGCCATTACTAAACCATTCCAACTTTCTAGCAATGAGCAGAAGAATAACAGAGCTCTAACTTCATCATCAAAGTTTATTGCTATAGAACTTAAGTGACTTGTAACAGTATTAAAATCATTTAAATGGTCTGAAATAGATCCACCTTCTGAGATCTTCATATTAAATAACCGTTTCATAAGAAATACCTTGTTTAAGGCCGAAATTTTTTTATATAGTTTCGCCAATGACTTAACCAAACCCTCTGTCATTGTTTCCTTCGAAATGTTGAGGGTGACTGACGCTGCGAGGAAGAACCGTACTGTTTCGAGTGCCTTTATATCGAGAAGGTTCCATTCTTCAATCGTCATACTCGTCGGTATCTTTGTTTTTCCGCCAAATGGTGGGTACAAGTTTTTCTGATACAGGTAATCTTCCATCTGCATATTCCACAGTGAGAAGTTTTGGCCCTTAAATTTCTCGACCTTAAGTTTACCATATTCTTCCATTGCTCCCACTCGAATGAGGAACCCTTCTTTCTTGTGAGTTTATTGGCCAAATAGACCTTCAGCTCTAATACCAGTTGTTAGAAAATTATATATTACAGAGCAATGGAACAAATAGAATATTTCATAAATATAAACACAGAAAATGCATAAAACCAGAGAGACACAGATATAGGTGGTTCACCCAGTTTGGGCTACGTCCACCCTGAATAGCCAGTCCTTCCTTTCTATAATCTAGCAAAATAAAGAGACGCAACCTACAACAGATCCACTGTAATATCCTCTGTTTTCTCTCACAGTTGGTATCAGAGAAAGGAAGAGTAGGATCTAGCAACTATAACATTATTATTTGTAGGAATCAATTTGCATGCGTGGTTTCCTTGATAGTTTTGGGCATGCATGGTAAATGCCTTTCTGTATTTGGTTATCTTGTTGTCATTGGCATAGGTTTTTCGAGGTGTGACAGTGTTCTTCAACCTTACCTTTCCATTTCTAGATAGCCATGGTGTGATGGGTTCTCTTGTATTTGGTTGACCTGGATTTTTGGATGGTTTTGAAACTGGGTGAGGTGGTCTCTCAAACAAATACCGAAGAGGTATTGTGGTAAAGTAGGATTTTTGTGTGTCTCGGTGGGCGTAGAAATAATATATGATTGTATGGTGGAATGTACAGTAAGTCTCATAGGCATGTGCCCTCGGTTAGTCCTAGGAATCGTTGGCTAGTAAATGGCAGGATATATGGTAAATCTTGGAGGGTGGAATCTTGACTAGGCCTAAGAATCCTCGACCATTGTATGGTGAGATATATGGTAAAACCTAGAGACTAGGAGATAGTAAAATTCTTCATAGTGTTGGTGGAGAAGTCCAATGGAATCCATGCTTGTTTAGGGCCTAGTGATCTGGTGGGAATTGAAGTAAAGGTTAATGAAATATGGATTGCATTTGGTTTTGAGTCCCACATTCATGCTTGGAATATGGCACGTGGGTGATTGGATGAAATAAATATTTTTTTCAACCTATCTACGGTTAGGTGGTTCATGGAAGTCCAATCATTTGTTGGATCTTGCATTCATAATAATAGCTTCTTCTCTTTGGCATTTCATGTTTAAATGTACTAGCTTATATGTGGATTTTAAGGCTCTTATATCCATGTTATTTTTTTTTGTTATGAGTATGCTTTGTGACAAAATTGATTTATGTATATCATCATGTTTTGATTTAGAAATGAATGTACAATGAATATATGACCTAATAGATGATAATGCATCTCTTTTGATAAACTAACAATTCTTCTTTACAAATATCAGATAAGTATGAGACCCCTATGCTCAAATATATTGTCATGACTTCTAGAATGCATATTTGTGACATGTTTTACCAAATGCCTTTCATGTCTAGTAGGGGTACAATCAAGTCATTGATTAAAATATTTTCATTAGTGACTTTGTCTCAATGTTCTTAATCTTTTCTTAAGTTTTTGTGAAGTTTTGGGTAGTGGCCTAAGTCTTGGCCTTGAAACAATGCCACAAAATTTAGGGTTGCTAGCTCAAACCTAGTTGAAAACATCCTCGGTTGCATGAATGCATTATTGTGGGAGTTACTAGAAAGTCTCATTTTCTGGCATGTCTTGTCATGGGAGGAACTAAGGGTCTAGGACAATAAAATTTCAAGTTGTCTGAGGGGTTGGTTACCTGGAAGGGTTGGGTGGCTCTTGAAGGTTTTGTAGCATGTATGGGAGGCTAGTTTGGTTATGTTTGTCACTTCCACTTCCTTAAATATAATTAGGGAGTTGAATCACCAAATCCCTCTTGGCTTCCTCTTGCTTCCTTTGGATCTCTAAGGTATCCAGTTGCATGGCAAGAAACTACCTCATATCACTCTTGAAATCTTCCATCTGATTTGAAAATTCATGTTTGGATAAGGTACTGCTCCCAACATGTCTCCTTGTAGCCATTTGCTCTAGAGGAATGTTTTCCTCTTCTTCTCCTGTAGAGGTTCTTCAAATATGTCTTGTTGTCCACCTAGGGGTTCTTTAATCAAAGCCATCGAAGAAGAGAGAAGGTTGGCTGTGTGAAGCAGTGGCAGTGTTGTGCAATCATTTTTTTGAATTATCTCTACTCCTACAAGGCATGGAAGAAAATCTTTTTGGTTGATTTTTGTTTTTTTTCTACTTGTACCTGCAAAACTGAAATAAATTAAACTGCAACTAACTATCTTGCTCAAATGAAATGCGGAAATGAAATGAAAGTAGGAAAGGACTAATCTATTTTGCTCAGATGAAATTGCAGGAATGAAATGCTAGTCTACGCTTGTAGAATTGAAATTGCGGAATTGAAATTATAATATATAAAAATAGAAAATGTCTAATCTACTTTTGCGGAAATGAAATTGCAGAGTGGAAATGAAATAAACTACTTAGCAGAAGGTTGTAGTAGAAAATAGAAGAAAAGCGGAAATCACCAATACTCTGACACTTCCCTGGCAACAACACCAAAAAGAGATGGTGGGCCCCAATATTGCAGCAATAATGCTGCAACTCCTCGGACTCCCTTCTTTAATTTTATCAACCTGATAGTTCATAACAAACTTGGAAGTGATGGTGCTCTATGCACAAGTACTAGTTCTTGCCGCAACTGTCACTTGGTCAGCTGGCACAAGTCTGCTAGGGGCTCAAGCCAACTTCGATGAGCTCTGAGAAGAATATTTTTAATTGATGGATGAAAGATAACTCAAAGGAAGTTAATCTACTTGCAGAAAGAAACTGAAAAGCTCAAAGGAAATGCAAACCCTAGCAAACCCTAATTTTACCATCTAGTCCTACTCATGCAAAAAAGAGGATGCAAGCTACTGAAAGAGATGCCATTACTTCTAGGAAGGTAAAATGCATGTGTCTAAGTTCTCACTATCTGAATAAAACATCTTTTTGTATTTTTGAATTAGTTGTTAGAATTATCATGCATGTGCTTT